>CM076579.1:576926442-577208123 GCA_034641835.2 Pinus albicaulis | reverse complement strand
CGCCGACAAATGGATCATCACTGCAAATCCTCCTCGAGGGGTCCGAGAAGTGAATCTCCCTATGGGTCAGTAGTGTTACCACCACTGCTCGGCTCCGCTGCGTCCTCTGTGCCCCACACAAAGGTGAAGAATCCTTGGCCCCATACAAGGTGCCATCTGGTGGCCTGCCAATGCCACCTCCTCCGACAAGCTCCTGCCAAGGTGTGCTGACCACCCCGTGATCCCGTGTATGAATGTCATGCTAGGAAAACCTAGGGAGTCTTCCCATAAACTGGTTGGCCACTGGAGCTGACCGAAACTGCACATGCTCTACTACTAGGCCAACTGTACTCTCCAAGACATAGTCAGCCGACCTGCCTGGGAAACGATAGGTGATCCCACTTGGATCCCAATGCCAATCTGGGGTTTCTGTACTCCCCATGCATAGAAAATCCCGCTGAGCTACACTCGGATCCATCACTATCTCCATAGCCCGCTCCACCGAGTACCAACTCAAAATCTCTCGCCATCCAACCTCAAAATGTGGACGCTGTACCCTGTGCAACTCTGATCGTCTCATACCGCTATCCAAGTCAACATATGAGATCTGACTAGGTGGCTCTTCCTCTCTCTCTCCAACGGGAAGAGATGACCCAACAACACTGCTAGTCCCATCCATGCATGCCTGAAGGGGAATGATCTGACGCTCCAACGTGCCCTCTGATTGTACCATCAGGGAATCCAGTCGTTCCCCAATGCGGACCAACTTGGCCGCCGACTTGGCACAAGTCACTCTCATACCCTCAAGCTCCTGGTCCTGCAACAAAATGGCCTCCCGTACTGACGTGGCCTTCCTTCTCAAAACTCGAAGGTCCGTCCGAAGCCGATGATACCACTGTATGCGACCATCATCCAATACCTCTGTACCTGCTAGTGCCTCATCGAAGGTGGATATATCTCCTAATGCCTCACCCATCTGTCGTGTGCTGCTACCACCTGAAGACTCGGACACGACTCCGGTCATCACCTCAATGGATGGCTCTACTGAGGTAGGCTCTACCTTCTCCACTACCACATCAACCGACATGGCCAAGTAGGTCTCCAATGAGGGTGAATCCTGTGTCACACTAGGTGTAACCTCAGACTCCCTGCAATCCTGTGTTCCCTCATCCTCCAAGTGCGAGGTAACCATTTTAATGGTTTCTCTCTCCGATACTCGGTCAAGATGGAAAGAGGTATCCAACTTGTCCACCCAAGCTTTTTCTGAGCGCCTGGATGACCCGTCAAATGTCGGTAGATGGAATCTGTCCACTGTGCGCTGTAAGCCCCCATCATGTGAGCGCCTGTTCCCTCTGTGAAAGTTGTGAGGTCTACTATCACGCCGGAACTGAACATAATCTCTGAATGAGATAAGATCTCTGATCTCCGGCCCATATGCCTGATACTCAGCGAAATAATCACCCATGTGGCCAGGCTCTGGCTCCTGCTGTGCTCCTGCCTCTGTGTCTTCATCCAGAAAAGTGGGCATGGTAGGACGTGTGGGTGTATGTGATGCCATATGCTGAGTGGCATCATGCTCCGGCAAATGGTGGGATGTGCCTGATCCCTCACCAATCCGAAATCCCCTTGGGGTTTCCCGCTGCCTAACCTCCAGCGCAGTGAGTCTCTGTGACACATCCTGCATGTGTTGGAGGAGCGCCTCTCTAAATCTCCTCTCATCATCATCACTTGCCATCGGCTCTTTCTGCTATGTGTCTATAGGCTCCTCAGAAGCTGCACGGCTGCTGCAAAACCATACTACTACTTGACTTCGACCTCCGATTTACCCACTGAAAACTACTCGGAAAATTCTAGGAATTTGGGAAGGTGATCCTTGCCCAAAACCCAGAAAAACCCAGAAAACGTTTCTTCTAATTCCAACCTTCAAAATTTGACCCTTTATATTTTGGCCCTTTTTCCAATTTCGTTTTTGGTACTGCAACTGCTATTGCTCTCCAAAATTCCAGCAAACCTTTGTATGATCTCTTTCCCGATGTCATAGACCACAGGCTGAGCCAGAATTATGCTCTGATACCACTGTAATATCCCGAAAGGGAAATAGACAGCAATACAAGCATACGACAATATAGGAAATGCCAAAAATAGAACATAAAGCAAATACACATAAAAATGCCGGAAATGCTAAGCCATTTTATTAATCTGAGAATATAATGAGATACAATGGATAATTAGAATAAATGCATCTATCCTTGCTCAAGGCAAGTGAAGAACCCTCTCAGAAAAACAGGAAATGGCTGCTACAAGAAACTGCATCCCAGCTGCTGGAAGAAACTGCCGTAAACTGCTGCTGCTGGAATGAACTGAAGCTAGGGGCTGATCCCCTTGCCGGAATGAGCTGAAAATTGGTAGACCACCTGAACTCACCACCCCGGACAAAACCCAGAAACCATATACAAAACGGACCACCTCCGAAAATCACCCCCAGAAACCCTCCTCTTAGAAAAACGCTGTCCCTCCAAGAACTGCGCAGACACCAACTGAAATAGACTAAAATGGGGCCACAACTCCTCAGGAAACTCACCAAATGATAAACGCTGAACCTCCACACCGGAATAGGCCTGAATCTCCTGCAGAAATCTCTACCACTGAGCAGCTCCAACTCAAACTGCGTCCTCCCTCCAAGGACTGCGTAGTCACCCAATGAAGCTCAGCTCCTCAGCAAAACTCCCAACAAAACACCTGCAAATCTCCTGCTAAAGACTGAAGAAAAACCTTGCCCGAGCAGGCACTCGAAGTCCCCCAGGGCCAAGGGTGAGATCTCCGACCGGAGACACTCAGTCGCACTAAACAGTGCTGCAGACCGACTAAACAGCCAGCGTGCTCAAGTAGACAGAAGTCTAGCTCAAAATATCATCAACAACATCAATAATGCCCCAAATGAGGAGGCTCCTCCCCCTTTTATAGCATTGGTTTCCCTCCAAAACCAACGTCCTCTCTCTCATTGGCTCCTCCACGTGGTGTGTGGCCCCCCTTGGCTCGCCCCTTAAGTTACAACGTTGCATCTACTAGGGAAACACTTTATTTTATTTAAGTGAGTTAGACCCCTTTTCTCACTTTTATTTATTAATAAACTATAGTCGGCAAAACTATACAAAAATCAAATATTCCAATTAGCGGTGCTAATTAGGAATATTACATTTGCGCTGTCTTTGAGCTAATCTCTTCTTTGTCTCTTTGTGTATTCTAGACCCCGGGATTAGATCATCCCCTTAGTCTAAATTTTGTTCTCTGCAACTGAAACACTTCTGAGTATTCTTAGCAACCCCACCCTAGAATCTCAACTTAGCTTCAGTGCTCTACCTCTGTGTGTCTTTACAATGACCCAAACCTTTCCTTTATACTTTTCTCGTTGACAAATCAACAGCCAAGATTAAATCTTTAATCAATGGCTAAGATTAAAAGAAAGCTTGATCCGTGTGACTTAAGACAATTTCATCACATGTTTAATTAAATTCACTTTAATTATTTTATTTTAAAAACTTAGGAAATACATTAAAATAATTAATTAATTTAATATCTCTTAAACCAGATGAAATTTCCCAAATCCATTTATGGGTCTTGTAGATCAGATGAACTCTAGTCCTTTCTCAAAATTTGGGACTTAGAGCACAATTGATGCTACCCCAAATACACAAAATATTGACAATAAAGACCATTTCTAGGTTTATCTAAAGAGACGCCATCATAATCAATCAATTCATAGGAACCTTTTGCAAGCACGTGCTTAACAATATAGGGACCATGCCACATTGATTAGAATTTACCAGCGCCTAGTTTGTCGTGAGCTTGATCATATACTAGAACTAGGTCACCTTCTGAATATATGTAAGGGTTAACACTTTGATCATACTGAGCTTTAACACGTTTTTTATGAGCCTCGGCAACTAATGCAGCAGTGCAACGAGTTTCATCTAATTGTGCTAGGTATAGAAAGCATTTCTCCTCTTCAGAGGTAGCCGGTAATAATTCAATGGCTAATTTGAGTGACGGTATTTCACATTCAATGGGTAACACAAGTTCCAAACAATAAACAAGCTGAAAAGGAGTGAACCCTGTGGCAGTTTTTGCAGAGGTGTTGTATGCTCATAATGCCGAAAAAGCATGGTATGCCAATTAGTTTTATGAGTCCCGACAATCTGTTTAATCATATGGGTTAAAACCATGTTAATAGTTTCAACTTGACCATTAGCTTGTGGGTAATGTGGTGTATAATTATCATGGCATAGGCCAAGTTGATCAAAAAGTTCGGTCATCATAATGTTTCCAAAATGGCTCCCATGGTCCGTAACGATAGCTTGAGGGACACCGAATTGGGCAATCATGTGATTGAATATGAAAATTGTTGCAGTTTTGCCATTAGCCGCGAATGTAGGCATCGCCTCGGCCCATTTGGTAAAGTAATCTACGGCGAGAATAATATACCCATGCCCCTCGACTGAGTGAGAGTTACATGTGATGAAATTGATGCCCCATTTGGCGAAAGGACCAATATCAATGAATGGGTGAAGAGGAGTTGGAGGTGCACGCATATTTCGATCAAAAATATGGAAATTATGGAATTTTCTAACCGCGAGAATACAGTCTTTGAATAAAGACGACCAGAAATAGCCAGCGCGAGAATACAATATTTGAATAAAGACGACCAGAAATAGCCAGGGCGCAATATCTTTTGGGTTGTGGAAAACCTAGATATATGATCACCACACACTCCAGAATGGCAATCATTCAAAAACCCTTTCGGCTTCTTCATGAGTTATACAACGTCGAAAAACAAAATCGGCACCACGACAATAAAGAGTGTCACCAACAATGTTGTATTGTTGAGATTGGTATTGAATTCTCCGTCGATCTGATCGTGAAAGCTCTGGTCGAAAGGTTTGGGTCTGGAGATATATAATGATATCCTCAAACCAAGGATCTAATGTACTGATTAGAAACATAGATTCATCAGCGAGATGGTTTTCTGCTGCTGTTTGAGATTCAGTATTGGGAAAATCACACATAAGTTCGGCAAATACCAGTGATTTCTTAGACTTGGATCTCTCAAACTCCAAATCAAACTCTTGCAGGATAACGATCCATTTAGAGTATTTTCCCCCCAGAAATTTATTCATCAAAATATACATCATCGGGTTGCAATTAGATATCACTGTCATTTTGCGTAACAATATGTAATGACAGAAACGTTGGATAGCTTGAACAGTTGCCAAGGCCAATTTCTCCACATGTGAATACTTGATTTCCGTCGGGCGAGATTCCGACTTAGGTAATAAATCACATGTTCGTTGTTAGAATCATCCTCTTGAACTAGAACCATTCCAATCGTGGAATTAGATGCAGCCAAATACAAAAATTAATCCTAGTGGTAATTAGGCAGATGCAATAACAGTGCATGGGTCAACACGTTTTTAAGTGCATCAAAAGATTTATCAACAATCTCGTCCCACATGAATGGAACATCTTGTTTCAATAATCGGGTAAAACCTTTCGTTAACTCTGTATAGTTTGGGATAAAACAACGCAGAAAGTTTTCTTTCCCCTGCAAACATTGGAGTTGGCGAAGAGTGGAAGGAGGAGGTAGATTAACAATAGCCTCAACCTTCGATGGATCGACATGAATGCCTTCTTTTGAAACAATGAACCCAAGTAAACGTCTTGATTGTACACAAAATACACATTTGTGTGGATTCAAATGAATGTTGTAATGCCTACATCTCATAAAGATAGCACGTAAGTGTGTAGGATGATTTTGTCTGCATAAAGAATCAGCAGGTAAGTCATCTAGGTAGGGTTGTACAATATGTTTGATATCGTGGAATGCATAAGACATGGCTCTTTGAAAAGTTGCGCCATCATTTTTTAGTCCAAAAGGTAATTTACAGTATGCAAACGTGTCCCATGGACATATAAATGTTGTTTTAGGTTGATCAGTAGAGAGTATGTTGATTTGATTGTAACTAGAAAAACCTTCCATAAACGAGAAAATTTCATTTCCAGCACAATCATCAATAATTTGGTCAATGTATGGGGTAGGATAATTGTCTTTAGGACAAGCCTTGTTAATATCTCGATAATCGACACATACTCTGATAGTCCCTTGTCTCTTCGTTAGGGGAACTATGTTAGATACCCAATCCATCAATGGAATAGGATAAATAAATCCTGCAAATAGTAATTTTTCAACTTCAGCTTTGATTGCAACAACTTTTTGCGGATGTATCGGACGTAATCTCTATCTAATAGGCTTAACATCCGAGTATGTCTTAATTTCATGGATAACAATCTTAGCATCAATACCTGGCATTTCTTCATAAGACTAGGAAAAAATGTCTCGAAATTCTTGAAATAGGGCTTTGTAGATTTTGATCTCTTCAATTGAACAAGAAGCACCTATATGAATGTCCTCAATTATTCCAGGTTTAATTGATATGTCAATAGGAATTGTGGTAGAAATATTTCCCAAATTTTTCTCGAATTCCGAATGTATAATCGATGTAGGATTTTGAGGTTCCTTGACATAATCAATTGTAAAGATGGATGAAAAATCATTTTCAAGTTTATCAAGGTCAGGTAGAAAAGAAGATCGATGATGGAGATCGTCCCATGGTAATTCGTCTGATAATAAGATTTCTCGAATATTTTCATTAGTTGCAAATACTTGTTGAAAAGGATCTGGAAATGGTGTCAAAGTTGAGCTTGATAAAGAAGATGACTCTTCACTGACCACATTAATTTGATTAGTATGAGTTGATGAAGTGTTAGAACACGATTGTACTGCTACATATGCCAATTCAAAAGGACTTAAAGGCATCTCGCCACCATAAGAGTCCAATTTTGATTCTAAAGGCACATTCCATGTGTCATCAAATGGCATTATGCTTGATGTGATCATATTGATATTGGCCATGGTTAGTAGTACGTTGAGAGCAGGCATAGAGAAATTTCCCATGAGAGCAGAATCCTTAACTAGTCCTACCCCAACATCTTCGTAAGGGATAACCGTTTTTCCGACATGCTGGATACTATCTGTAGAAGTAAGGTCTGAAGCAAAGTAAGACAACTGATCGATTTTAACAATCTTTCCTTTATGAGGAAACATTATCATCCGAAAGACTGATGAAACAATAACAGTCATAGGATATGACCAACTTCGAACCAGAAGAAGGTTGTAATCAAGAGGGGCATCAACAACTTCCACCTCTAGTGTTACGGTTTTTCCTTCTACTTCTATAGGCAGATCCTGGAGTATTCCGAACGGGCAAAAACCTTTTCCATCAAAGGCTTTAAGGATTGTTAGTGACTGGTTGATTGTCGAAGAACCAAGAGTTTTCCAACAGGCTAATGAAATAATGCACGTAGATGCTCCCTCATCAATTACTGTGCGGAAAACTCGCCCTGATTTGACTAATATTGGAATTTGAAAAGCCATTTGATGTGGGAGTCTAGGTAAAAAATTTTCGAGATCAAAGACAATTAGATTTGAGTTTTCAGGATCAATCTCTCCTATAGATGATAATAGTAATTTCCTCTAAGTTGGACAATATTGCAGCACCTCGAGGGCCGACATTGCTGAAGGGGATATGGCGAGATCTTCAACAATATTGTAATTCTGAGTGGCTCTCGCATTTGGATTGAAAGCTGATTTTCAAAGTACACCTTTCGCAGGCGGTTTAATCACTAAATCAGGGTTAGGTTTCTCGATTTGTAGTGGTTCGGAAACCGAAGGAGTTGATACTGGTGGTTGACTGGATGATTCAGTTTCTTTACCATTTATAGGAGTCTTAGATTTATAGTCTTGAGATCGTGTCGCAACCATAACTCGGGACATCATTAAAATATCTGTCGATGAATTGGAAGAAGATCTGATCATTTTGCTATCTTGAGATGGGAAAGGATCTTTTAAGACAGCAAGTGTGGATGAACCTTTGACAAATTTGGATACCTCGGCCTGATGTGGACACTCTTTGGTGTAGTGATCCTCATCACAGATAAGACAAGGATAACGAGGTTTCCGTTTTTCATCTAACGGTTCGGTTTTTTCAGCTTTCTCTTTGGGAGAAGTGTTTTGTGTATTTTTACCCTTCCCTTTCTTCTTATTGCCGGATTTAGCATTGGTTGTAGATGAATGTACGACATGAATTTTGGCATAATTTTCTAGGGAAGGGTCTCCTTTAGGTGAATCTGGTAGAGTTATGATTGGAGAAGCAGATTTAGATGATTTCTTCTTACTCTTTGTAGTATTAACTGTACCAATTACACCATCTGCAAAATGAGAACCGGAAGGATTTGCAGTAAGTTCACCTGGGCATGGGAAATCAGGAATTTTTTCATATAGAGTACCAGACTGTGTGTAAACGAGGTCCAGGTACTGCGCTTGAGTTATGACATGTTCTTCTGTTACAATGCCTCCCTTAGCTACATCTTCAGTAATCTTTGGAAGTTAATGAATCATTCTGCCAAAATTTGATCCGAAATGAAAACTTTCACTAAACGTCGTCTACATCACCATTCATGGATGTGATCTGAAATGTATGTAGATGTACTTTGTTTTAACGAAGTTAAAAGTTATGTGCCATTGTCATAACGGACTGGCAATTGAAAATGAGTTAGGAAGGTTGTTGCTAAAGCGTTGAAATTATTGAAAGAGCCACGTGGTAACTAAATGTACCACTTTGCAGCTAAACTGATCAATGTTCTATGAAAAAGTCTCAAACGAATGGAATCATCGATTAAGGAGTTGGATGCGCACCACAGATGATAAGTCATCACATGATTTGAGGGGTCTTTTCCTGATTTTCCTTCAAACTTTGGAATATCACTGGGCAACTTAGTTGGCATTGTTGGCCAAAATGAAAGATAATAAATTGGATCATTCATCTGCCCAGACAAGTTTGGTAAGTATAATGTTGCAATGAATGGTAACCGACGGTTAGGGTCTTGCTGTGCAAACTGATAACCTTGATGAACAATACCAGTACTTGGAGGAGGATATCTAGGATAACTCAGGATAGCCTGAGCAGATGGGATTTGAATACCTCCAGGGTATCCAGGGTTAGCCATATTGAACTGAGGTTGAGCTGGGATTTGATATGTATAACCAGGGTATGGTTGACTCTGGTAAATTGGATTTTGTCCCATTTGTCCATATTGAAATTGCCCTTGGAATGGTTGAATTTGAACAAACTGTCCTTGAAAGGTTTGACCCATAAAAGGCTAACTTGTTTGAACCGTAGTTGCACCAAGTTGTCCTACAAAGGTTTGCGGGGTAGACTGAACTGTAGGTCTAGTTTGATGAGCAGTAATCTGAGGGATTTCCTGTGTAACAGTTGGTGTTGTCGTTTGAAGGGTTGTAACAACAGGTGTTTGAGAAACTCCAGGGATAGGTATACTTTGATGTTGAACGGAAATTTGCGCAGTAGATTGGATAGGAGTACTTGGAGTACTCGGACCAGCTTGCGGACTACTAGGCACAGATACCTGAGGGGTAATTTGAAGTGCACTCTGAACAGGTTGTTGAACTTGGGTAAAACCAAATTGTCCAGTTGGCTGAGAAGGTTGATTATAAGGTACTTGTAAAGTAGGTTGCAAAGATTGTTGATTCAACAACAGATTCCACACAGTATTAATGCCTGGGTAAGGGGCTCCCATCAAAGGTTGCGATGCATAAGGTTGACCATAACTAGTTTGAGGCATTGGAATATAAGTTTGATAATTACCCGGAAAGTTGAATCCTGCAACCGAAGGATAAGTTCCAATTAAAGGTTGTCCTCCTTGAAAGGATAGTTGCTCTTGATAAAACTGCTTCCCTTGAAGAGGTAACTGCCCTTGGAGAGGCTGCTGCCCTTGAAGAGGCTACTGCCCTTGGAGAAATTGCTGCCCTTGAGGAGGTTGCTGCCCCCCAGACACAATATAGCCACCTTGAGAGCTAGCTTGAGAAATATTTCTGGAAAACATATAGATATGTTCTGTTGTCAAAGATTCGGCTAGCTTGATGTAATATCCCGTTTCGGGGATATCTCTAAAACACGACAAACTCCAACCAGAGATGGACTGGGAGGGCATTTACCGAATATTCCGCCTCTGAGAGAGGACGAGATCCGAAGGCTACCTGGCCCTTTCCAGACTCTGTCTAAGAGTGAAAGATAAACACACCAAGTGGTATAGAACTAGAATGCTCAGAAATATAAATAAATAACAGTGCAGCAGACATATAATAACAAAGAAAGAAATTACGGCAACTCATCTAGAAAACATAGAGAGGAAATGCTGAGCCATTTTATTAATCTGAGAAATATAATGGAATACAATAGGTGATTAGAGTGATGGCACCTAATTTTGCTCAAGGCAAGTGACGAAACACTCTCAGAAAATATAGGAAATGGCTGCTCTATGAACTGCGTCCCAGCTGCTGGAAAACTGTTGTCGCTGCTATTGCTAGAATGGACTGAAGACTAGGGGCTGATCCCCTTGCCGGAATGAGCTGAAAATCTGCAAACCTCCTCTACTCACCAACCTGGACAAAACCCATAAACCATATCAAAAATGGCCAACCCCCGAAAATGATCCGGATTTATGCAGGAACGCAACAGAATAAACATATAAACATAAATACAGAGATGCAGCGGAAATAACACTTCATTTCATTAATATCAACAAACTGAATTTTGCTTATAGACAGAATGGAAATAAAACTAGCTAGGGCGCTGTGTTGGCCCTCTATAGCAGATGTATGCCACAGCCTCAATCATGTTAAAATGAGGCTCGAGGGCCTATTTATTATTGAGAAACAATGGAGAACCCTAAACATCCAAAAACCTAACCCTAGGAGATGAAGCGCCAAAACTATGGGCCCCGTTTGGGTAATTTGGTGTTTCAACTTCCCAGGGACGTAACTTTGGCATACTATCTCCGTTTGACGCATATGATACATCATTAGAAAGCTCTATCCGAGGACTACAGCTGTCGGGACGAATTTTATCAGAAAATTCGCTGGCGCTTTCATACCCAAAAAACGTCGGTTAGGGCCTCAAAACGGCTCCGGAAGTTCAGGACCCGAAAAACTGCTAAAAATAGTAAGTTATGCCGAAACTGAAAAACTGAAAGAGACAATGGTGGGGGGCCAAGTGGAATAGCTGGGTGGCCACCAATATCCACCTGGATCATTCCTCCCCCCTTAGGAAGCAATGGTCCCCATTGCGTTAAGTTCCTCCATGAGATGAGTAAATTTCTGCTGAACTTGGTCCCTGGTGAACCACTTTCCTTGGTGCAGGAGTTGGCCAGCTTTGACAACCCGATATAGTTGGATCTTCTGCTGGCGAGTGTTCTTGATTTACATGTCCATGATGCAATCTGTGGTGGCCTGTTCCATGCAGTCTGGATTTAACTCAGTTGGTGTGAGTTGTTCTGCAATGTCCGAGGTGTCCAGTAGAGGTGGGAAGTAAGGACGAAGGCGATCCACATTGAATACTGGGTGCAGACCAAGGAATGGTGGAATACTGAGCTCGAATGCATTGTTCCCTACAGCCTTGGTGATGGTGTACGGCCCGTATCGGAGCGGGCGAAGCTTGCGGTGGGGTCCAGTGAGGCGCTCCTTCTGCAAATGTAGCCATACTTTGTCACCTACCTGGAAGTTGTGTGGCACCCGGTGTTGATCATGGCGTTGCTTGTACTTGGCATTGGCTCTGTCCAATATATCATGAACCTGTTGGCGGATGTGTTGAATGCGCTCGATGAAGCTACTGGCTTTGTCAACTTCAAACTGGACATGAGCTGAATTGGCCTGAGCAGCTGCAAATGGCATGGCTACATCAATGGGGCATAGTGGCTGGAATCCCAAGCCCACCTGAAAGGGGCTATGGCCGATTGAACTATGGAGAGCTCGATTATAACTATGTTGTACATAAGGGAGGCTCTCGTCCCATGTGCGAGGATGCTTTGAGTTGTACATGCGCAGAATGTGTACAATCATTCTGTTGACGACCTCTGTCTGGCCATCTGTTTGGGGATGGAAAGCTGTGGACTTGGTGAGCTTGGTATCCACCATCGACCAGAGGCTGGACCAAAATGTGCTGAGGAACCTGCTATCCCGATCTGATATGATAGACTGTGGGATCCCAGTGCACCTCCACACTCGTTCAAAGAAGAGTTTAGCATGGGCTTCTCAGATATCTTTCTCGCAGCGCCATAATGGCCATCTTCGAGAATCTCTGTCGACGACCACAAAAACACGCTCATTTCCATCATTTCCCCGCTTAGTAGAAGGCAGGCCCGACATGTAATCCATGGAGATGGATTCCCAAGGTCGACTAGGGGTAGGTAGCGGAGTATATAGGCCTTGCTTCCTGATGGTCGGTTTGGCAATGGCACAAGCAATGCAGGATCTGATGTGCTTCTCGACATCCTTTCGAAGATTCGGCCAATAGAAATAATTCTGCAGGATTGCTACTGGTTTCTCGACCCCAAAATGCCCAGCGACTCGACTGTAGTGTGCTTCCCACATCATCTTGGCACGCTCACTTGAAGGAACACAAAGGTGTCCCATGTGACATAAAAGTGCATCTTGGAGGTGAAAATTTGGAATCCTGCGTACTCCCCAGTGAGAGGCCTGTGTGCCTATGCCTCGGGTCACTTCATAGAGAAGCGGCCAATCGGGGAAGTCCGGTGCCCACAAAGCGTTGAGTACAGAGTGCCACCATCGTGTCACGAGGCGCCTCGTGAACATGATTGGTGCTACCCTTCTTATACTTGATGTTCAAATGAAACTGTTGCAGATATGTAGACCACTTCTGATGGCGATCATTCTGCAACTTCCCTTGTGTCTGTATGAACTGTAGGGGCCTGTGGTTTGTATGGATGATTGTTTCCTTCCCCAAAATGTAATGCTTCCATTGTCGACAAGCTTGCAAAATGGAGTACATTTCTTTGTCATATGTGGGGTACTTGCGAACTGTGTCAGACAATGTCTCACTGTGAAATGCCACTGGATGTCCCTGTTGAGTAAGAACTGCCCCAATAGCATAGTCAGAGGCATCTGTCTCGATCTCAAATGGCTGTTGCAAGTCTGGTAAAGTGAGCACTGGGGCAGAACATAGGCGGTTTTTCAGTTCTGTGAACGCCTTCTGTTGAGGTTCCGACCAAAAATTTTTTTCTCTCGCTCCTCCCTTGGTGACTTGACTCAAGGGCCAAGTGATATGAGAGAATCCCAACACGAACCTCCGATAGAAATTAGCAAGACCCAGAAACCTGCGAAGCTCTGTTATAGTGGTTGGGGCTGGCCAATCCCGAATGACTTGGATCTTGGTTGGATCCACATGCACCCCCCTTTCATCAATAATTTATCCCAGATATTGAACCTGGGTCATGCCAAAAGTGCACTTCTCCAAATTGGCACACAACTTGTGTTGCCGCAGTGTTTGGAGGACTTGTCGGATGTGGTGAAGGTGCTCTTCCTAAGTCTGGCTGAAGATCAGAATATCATCCAAGTACACCACTACAAATGAGTTGGTGAATGGCCGCAAGATGTCATCCATCATCCTCATGAAGGTGGCGGGAGCATTCGTTAACCCAAAAGGCATGACCAGCCATTCGAAAAGGCCTTCCTTGGCTTTGAAGGCCGTCTTCCACACATCGGAGGGTTCAATTGGTACCTGGTGATACCCAGACTTCAGGTCAATCTTGCTGAAATATTTTGCACCTTTGAGTTGGTCCATAAGGTCATCAATCCGTGGGATTGGGTACCTATTCCGGACAGTGATCTTGTTCAGCGCCCGATAGTCAATACAGAGTCTCCACGTCCCATCCTTCTTCTGTACCAACACGATCGGGCTCCCACAGGGCGATGAACTTGGTCTGATGTGACCTTTCTGCAACAGCTCCTGAATCTGCCTTTTGATTTCATCATTCTCCAGAACAGAGCGCCGATAGATCGGTCCATTAGGTAGCGGCGCACCGGGGGTCAGATCAATCGGGTGCTTGACCTGACAGTGCAGAGGAACCCCTGTGGGTGAGGTGAATATGTCCACGTACTCCTCCACAACCTTATCCATTTGTTGTTGTTGTGCAGAGGAGCCCTGTCTGGAGGTCGTGGCCACAGTCTTCTTCTTGCCCTGGGGGCGGATCATCAGGAAAACGAATTTCCTGGTTTGGGAAATGAGCTTACTGCATTGTTTTGCAGTAACCAAAGAGATAGCAACAGGAGGTGGTACCTCTGGTATCCTGTACAACTTATTTCCCAAAGTAACAATAACAGCACGAGGTCGAGACTCATACACAGCATGATGCTTCCACAAGTATGGTTGTCCTAATAATACATCAGAAACATCAACAGGAGCAACGTCACATAATACCTCATCCGTGAAGGGCTTGATGCTATAGGGAAGGCGGCACTGCTGGCTGACGCGGAGATCTCGTCCTTGGTGAAGCCACCCGATGGTGTATGGATGTGGGTGAGCTGTGGTCGGCAAGCCCAACCGCTTCACGGCGTCTGCTGAAATGAGGTTCTTTTGGCTCCCATTGTCGACGATGAACTGTACCGGGGAGCCCTTTACCCACATCTGGGAGTGAAAGAGACGTTCCTCCTCCTCTGGATCTTCCGGTTCCTCCTTTTGGATCTTTGCAGTGGCAACAGTGGCGTTGGGCTCCGCATCAATAATCTGTTTCCCTTTTTCATTCGCCTTTTCAGGTTCTGATTCGGAGTCAGAGCATGCATCCGACTCAGAAGCCCTCATCTCGGCCACTAGCGACTGCTTGGCCCGACACTCACTTGTGTTGTGAGTGGAGCTCTTATGGAACTCACACCACTTTCCCGTGTCCTTTTTTGGCTTTACGGTGTTGTTCTTTTCTTGTGGCTTTGACGGGTTGTCTTTAGCCGCCATGCCTTGGCTCTGTCCTTTGTTCTGCGGTTTGGAAGCACCTTTTCCTTGCTTTTGATTCGCAGATCCAAAGTCTCGTTTCTTCTGTTTGAATTTCTGCTCAATCTTGGCAGCATACCGGTATGCCGTACCAAGCGAGGAGATGTCGAGGAACTCCATTTCCTCCTGAATGTATCTGTGCAGACAACCGCGATACTTTAGCACCAAATGTTTCTCTGAATCTTTGATACCCAACTTTGTGCGCAGGGTATGGAACAGATTCGTCAGCTCGTGCACATCTTGATCCCTTTGTTGTCGCAGAGTGGTCCATTGTATGTACTTGTCCTCATAGCTCCCCACGGGATAGTACTGTTCCTTGACGGCGTCTCGGAAAGAATTCCAAGTTGGTACGGCCGAGAACAGAGAGGGTTCTGTCCGGTCCTTGTTCTCACAGTAGGTTTCCCACCAGTCCTTAACATGGGGGGTAGCTTTGAGGAGTGCAAAAATAATCTTCTCCCGGTCTGAAAAGTCATGAATAGAGAAATATCCTTCTAATAGATTCAACCATCTATCTACGGCATCTGCGTTTATTTGACCCTCAAATATGGGAATGTCAAAATTTACTTGTACCTTAAAGGGAGTCGCAACTCCAGAGTGGCTACTGGATGCAGATGCGCCGCCGGTGGGCAGCCGTTGAAGGATCTGAGCAAAGCTATCCATCATCGCGTTCCTTTGTTTTTCGAGGCCTCCTCGAGCAATATTTTGATAGGATCTCCTGCTCCCTCATCTTTCTTTTCGTCCCCCATGGGCGTCCGTCGAGGTTTGCGAGGCTGATCTTGCAAAGGTTCCACCAGATCGAGCCCTAGCTCCTTATACCCCGACCTCGTTGGGGATATGCAAAGAAGGATCGAGAAAAAGCAGACCCCTCTGATACCACTGATCCGGATTTATGCAGGAACGCAACAGAATAAACACATAACCATAAATACAGAGATGCAGCGGAAATAACACTTCATTTCATTAATATCAAAGAACTGAAATTTGCTTACAGACAGAATGGAAATAAAACTAGCTAGCGCACTGGTAGCTATCTCTGAGAAGAGATGTGGCGGCTACAGGCCTCTGAACTACGTTACAATGAGGCTCGAGGGCCTATTTATCATTTAGAAACAATGGGAAATCCTAAACAGCCAAAACCCTAACCCTAGGAGATGAAGCGCCAAAACTATGGGCCCCGTTTGGGTAAATTGGTGTTTCAACTTCCCAGGGGCGTAACTTTGGCATACGATCTCCGTTTGACGCGTACCATACCTCGTTAGAAAGATCTATCCGAGGACTACAAATTTGGAACGGGCAACATCAATCCATGGACCCATGTTGCCCTCCGGTTTCCCAAAAAACGTCGTTTAGGGCCTCAAAACGGCTCCGGAAGTTTAGGACCCGAAAAACTGCTAAAAATAGTAAATTGTGCCGAAACTGAAAAACTGAAATAGACAATGGTGGAGCCCCAAGTGGAATAGGCGGGTGACCACCAATATCCACCTGGATCATTGCACCAAAAAAAGAGTCTGGTCTTGGCTGGGCATTTCAGCTTCCAGATTGGTTTATACCACCAGCTCAGGCTCCCCTCCCTACTTGAGCCATCAACCACTTATATCCCAATTTAGGAGAGTAGAGACCTGACTGCGCATACACCCAGTGCAATTCATCACTTGTATCTAAGATTCGAACAGAAGAAAAGATTAAGGCTGAAACATAACGGTTCCATTCTTCCAACCACCTGTCTTCTAAATGCAAGTCCACACCTGTGAGCCAGCCTTGTTTCACAAGGGAGGTTGTTCTAGGGTTTGCTACATGGTTCAAAGTATAAAAGCCTCTTTCATTGAGAAAAACTACCAGAGCTAGACAGAGGGAGAAACTGTCAGAGCAACCAACCCATGGGTCACATCCTAGATGGACTTGAGTACCATCTCCAACATTCCAAGCCAAACCATGTTCAATTGTCTGAACCAATGCCACAACAGTTTTCCAAACAACAGATGCATTTTTTGAGGATTTGACTGGAGAGCGAATCCAATCCAGAACAGAAACCTGATTGATATATTTTCTTTTGATGACCGATACCCAAAGAGATTCTATTGAGATCAAACGCCAAGCAAGCTTGGCTGCCAAGGATTTTGCAAAAAACGACAGATTTTTAATCCCCCGACCGCCCCATTCCTTGGGTTTAGTGATTTTTTCCCAGGCAACCCATGGGGTGACATGATCCAATTTTGACCCTGTCCAAAGGAATTTACTGCACATTTTATTGATTGAGGTCAAGATGCCTTTTGGGACCCATGAAAGACTAGCCCAATAAACCGGAATGGCCATCAAAACTGACTTAATCGGGACTAGATGGTCTGCCCTCGAGAGCCACCTGAAACTCCAATGGTTAAGCCTTTTTTCAACTTTAGCAAGTAGCCACTTCCAGTCACGGATTCTGTAGTTTTCAGGTTTAAGATAAAATCCCGTATATTTAAAGTTGTCTTGCATGGATCTGACTTCAAAATTCAAAAGTCTTCTAACTCTACTGATCTCTTCAGCAGAAAGACCAGAGGGAGTAAGAGTCGACTTTTGATCATTAATTTGGAGGCATGTTGCTTTAAGAAAGAGATCCAACAGATTTTTTAATGCACGACAATCCTCCATGCTCCCATTAACAAACATCAAAATATCATCCACGAAAAGGAGATGTGTAATCCAGAGATTTTGCGCCACTTCAATGCCTTTGAGGTTGCCCTGCCTTTTGCCTTTATGAATCATTAGACTTAACCCTTCCGCTGCCAGAAGAAATAGTAGAGGAGATAAGGGACAGCCTTGCCTGAGGCCACGTTCTGGGTTGAAAAAAGAGGTTGCAGCACCATTAATCAGTAAGGCAATTGCAGAAGAGGATACACAGCTCATGATCCATCTGGAAAAACCAAATCTAAAGCCAAGATAAGTGAGTAAAAGCCGCAAATACAACCAACTAAATCTATCATATGCTTTAGACAAATCTATTTTTATAATAGCCCCTTTTCTACCACTTCGCTTCAGACTGTGGAGAGATTATTGAGCTACACCTATGGCTTCATGGATTTGTTGGCCATTCAGAAACCCAAACTGTTCCGGGGAAATGTGACTGGAGAGGAAAGGCTTAAACCTAGAGGCTATGACTTTCGCAATGATTTTATATATACAAGTACAGAGAGAGATAGGTCGGAAGTCAGTAAAGGAGATTGGCTGGTTAGATTTGGGAATCAAGGCGAGGAAAGTGGAGTTGAAAGGGGGAAAAATGGATCCCAAGGCTCTGGATTCATCTACAACAGCTACAAGCTCATCACCAAGCACATCAAAAAAGTGCAGGAAGAATTCAACAGTCCATCCGTCCAGGCTTGGACTTTTGTCCCTTTGCATTCCTTTGAGAATATCCTCGACTTCTTGTTTTGTTATAGGAGCCATGATGGCCTTGTTGCCTTTCTCATCAATGAAACTAGGAAAAAACTGGGCCACTTTGATAACTTCTGCAATAGACACTTTAGTCGGGGCTTTAAAAAGGTCTTTAAAGAAACAAATACCCAAGGAAGCCAGATCCTCAAACGAAGAAGCCTTTTCACCATTATCTTTAGGGATTTCCCATATAGTGTTTGCAAGCTTCTGACCTTTAGCATAGTTTTGAAAGAATTTAGTATTCTCATCACCCGCTTGAAGCCAGATCGCTCTGATTTTCAGGCGCCAACTTTCTTCCCTGAGCTGAAGGATGCTTCTCCTGGAGGCCTCCAGTTCCTTGATTTTATTCCTCGATTCAACAGAGGCATATCCTCCCCCTTCCGGTACTTCCAACAGTGAAAGTTCAGAATTGACCCTCTTAAGCTCCTCTTCTTCCTTCGCCATTTTTTGGGCAGCCCATCTTTTGGAGGCTACTTTCATTTTATTCAAATTGTTCCAAAGAAAGGCAGTCCTTGAAGTGTTAGGGCTAAGAGGATCTTTCTCCCAAGTTGCTGAAAAGAGTTCATTATACGAGTCATCCTTGAGAAAGGCAGAATTAAATCTGAAGGGAATTCCAGGTTTTTTACCATCACCTTTAATTTCCAGAAGGACAGGAAAGTGGTCTTATACGCCACCTTCACCTACCCAATGACGGTAGTTCATAAGTTTATCCACCAAAAATTCGCTTAACAGAAAACGATCAATCTTCTTACCCACCCAATCCTGCCCAATTCTTTTGTTTCTCCAAGTAGGTCTTAGCTTTAGAAGGGGCATATCCACCAGATGGGATAGGGCCAGGTGATTCCTGAAGAAGTCAGTTAAGGGGTCAGCACTGGTCGATGCGCCCCAAGACTCTGCTTCCCCTAGAGAAAAGTTCAAGTCTCCACCGATGATTAAATTTGGGTGAGCAATCCAGGAGGAGTTGAAGACAGAGGACCAGAAGAACTCTCTGTCCACACAAGGCCCATAAATATTTAAGGATAGAAAGGAGAGATTGAGCTCACTAGAAAAAAGCTCCAAGGCCAGAACATTCGCAGAACCCCAAGAAGAGACATAATTAAGCTTCTTAGGATTAAAACCAGTAACCACACCCCCTGATATCCCTACATCATCGAGGGCGAAAAAGGACCAGTCAGGCAGAAGTTTGGAAGTGGTACTGATAACCTCATCCCCTTTCCCCAGAGTTTCCTGTAGCAAAACAATGTTCGGATTCTGAGAACGCACAAGTTCTTTGAAGGCTAGCTTTTTAGGCTGGCTAGCTAAGCCTATGCAGTTGAATGAAAGGAAAATCATGGCACATCTTCTAGGGGTGGTCACTCTACTCTAAGCACCCGAGTAAGAGAAATCTGTTTACCATCAGCAGTATCCACAATAGCTTTCGATTGAGCTTTGGAAAGGTTGGATTTTCTACCTCTCATTTTCCTGGCCCCTATTACTACAGGATTCGAAGCGAGACCACCTACAGCCAGGCCAAACCCACCCCTGTTTGCCTGAGGTCTGAGGTTATAAGGGAGAGGTTCAGAATCAGAGATCCGAGAATAGGGGACCTGAGGAGCGCCAACAGCTAGAGAGGAAGGGAAACCAAAGTGGTCGGGAACGGATAAGATAACACTATCATGGGAAGACAAAGAGATGTTTAAAGCTGATAAATCATTCAAAATTTACCTGGAAGGACCAGGCTCATCACATTCAGAAAAAGGAATACAAGCAGAGGACTGAAGTGAGAGAGGAAAGGAGGAAGACATACCCGCCTGAGACGCCCCAACTAGTTCAGCAACTTGTAGGGGAACCAGGGAGTCTGCCAGATCCTCAAAAGGGAGGGAGGAAGGGCCTACTGCTGCCTCCTGGGCCTGTTCTGTGATCACCACAGGGGGAGAAGGAGCCTCCTGCACCATAGGTCCAGTCTCTGCATCCTTAGGAGGCTCATCCAAATCTGAAACAGTGACCTTCTCCTTCCTGTACTGCTTTCTCTGTCTGCGCATACGATGGTGACCGAGCAGACACTCCTTCGCCAAATGACCTGTCTTATGGCATCTATTGCACCATAAGGGAAGGTGCTCATGGTCTAGCATCTGCAGAAACTTCAAATCCCGATAATAAAGCGTCATCGCATCCGCAATACCTTCTCTCGGATTCAAACTCACCAATATACGAGCCACACTCTTATCCCTGGTTTGAATGTATGACTTATCAGCTTCTAGAAAAGTGCCCAGAGTGTTTCCAATTGAGACAAATACAGAGTCTGTCCAGAACTGCAGAGGGAGTCCAGGGAGCTTAACCCATACCGGCGATTCTGCCATTTTTTCCTTTTGGGCGTCGAAGAGGGGGGTCCATCTTCTGAAGAGAATGGTCCTCTTCCCAAAAAACTAGTTTCTTTCGAGAACCCAATCCACTTGTTCTTTCCTTTCAAACGTGATACTGAACCAGCCTCTTACAAGAATTGAAATATCTACAGGCAGACCTGGAGAATCTTTCCACATTGATTGAGCCCAATCAGTGATGTAATCTGCCGAGTATTTCCGGCCCCTTACTCTTCCAAAAATCATAATCTCAGTTAGTTCCATAACTTTCTCAATGCCAATATCCACACCCAACAAACATTTTGGTCGAGCTTCTTTCATTTTAATGGATTTGGCTTTCTTCTGCTTCTCTCCCACAGCTTTCTTGAAACCCTCCTCTTCTACTACCAGGTTTATTTTAGGGACATCAGCCCTTATAGACTCGAGAAAGATCTATCTAAGGTCCTCAATGGATCTAGGAGGCACAAAACCCTTACTTAGGCTCGGCTGGGCACAGGCCCCTGTAGCAACTTCGAATCGCGGAGCATACTCCTGATTTTCAGAGGCCGATGATTTCAGAGGGAGATCGACCGCCTCGTTTGAGGAAACCCTTGACTGATCGCAGAGGCCTGGAACCCCATCCCTCACAGGAAAGGGCAAACATCCTTCATTCTGCGCTACTGGTGCTAGATCCTCCACCACCCCTTGAGAGACAGCCTTCGAAAGTACATTCTCCACCCCAGGCAAACACAGCCCCCCCGAAACCTCCTGAGGAGGTCTACCCAGAAAATAAAGACCAACAAGGTTGTCAACCCTAGGCAGATGAGGACTCGGCAAAAACTGAAAACCACTACAACCCATTATGTCTTCTAAACCTCTAGTAGCAACAAAGGGAGCATAATTACCTTGAGGCACCGAGAAAGGCAGAGACCTATTGGGGGTGATCGTCGCTTTGAAGAGTTCTTCGGAAGTCTGAGGAAGACCACTACGTGGAAACTGTGGGCTGTGGAAATGATGCCCACTCCTAGAACCGACAAGGTTTTCGCCTATGAGACCAACCCCTTGCTACAAACCTCCCAAAGTTGCTTCAGCAGCGAGATCATGAGAAATCGGTTTGGGAAAGAAGTGCTGGAGGTTTTTCTCTGAGATTTCCAGACCCCAGCAGGTGAGAAGGTCTTCAGGTGAGGATTCTAGCTCCACCGAGACACTGTCGAAACCCATTGTAACCGTCGACTAACCCTCTTAAGGAAACAGCAGAAAGGCGCAAAACCCGCTTAACCGCAGAAACCCTAACTTCCAAACTCCGTTAAGTGAAACCGAAAACGCACAAAAGGAAAAGATCCATACTGAAAGTTGTAGCGTTAACCTCTGTACGTCTGGCAGCTGACCTCGAACCTGGAGTGAGAACCAAGGAGGAGCGTTGGCAGCTTCTGCAGAACCCGCATGCGAACCCCTGTCCGAAGGCTTCATGTAGTTGTTTCACAAGGTGCCAAAATTTATTTTCAAGAGACGACTATTCATCAAACCCTGATTTATGAGTTCTATTCGATCCTGTTCACCTTGGGTTTATTACTTCTTTTGGTTTGTTTTATTAATAATCTATTGGTTTTATTAATCTCTTGAGTTTAAAATATTAATTCTTAGAGTTTATTAATTTCTTAAGTTTTTGGTTTTTAAATATTATTTCATATAATTTATTAATCTCTTGAGTTTAATATATTAATTATTAGGGTTTATTACTTTTTTAGGCTTTTTGGCTTTAAATATTATTTCTTAGGGTTTTTAATCTCTTCACATTAAATAAACCCAAGCGGTGATTAACATTATAAACCAAAATAACTAATAAACCCAAGGGTTTAATATTATAAACCAAAGGAATCAGTGAACCCAAGGGATAAATATTAAAAACCTAAAGGATCAATAAGGCCAAGGGATCCATATTAAAAACCTAAAGGATCAATAACGCCAAGGGATCTTGGTTAAGGGTTCTGGGTTAACGATCCTCGGATTACTAATTCAACAATAGTACTAAATATTCACATATTTACTATTGTCTACAATAGAGGATTAACATAAATAGAATTCCTACTTTCCTAGCACACTTATAAATTTTCTGTAACATATCTCATATTAAGCAACAGAATTAATCAAAATACTTATCTGTATTTTTTTTTATCTGACTGATATTATGCCTCCCTTCCATGAGTGAGGCTATTACGTCCTCCAACTCTCCCCCGTGCTCCAAGTTTGAGCCTTATTGTTGACAGAACTCTGGAAGAGACCTCGAGATAATCTGGTCTAGCCTCCAATTCTAGTAGCAACAAAAATCTAGGTTATTCCACTGGTTAACCCCGTTCTAGGAATTCCTACCCAGAATTTTTATTTTTCTCAGTTACCGAACAAAACCCCCAAATCTCACTAGGATTACCCCTTTATCCTCAAAGGTTGGGCAACTATTTGAATTGAATTTTGTTCAAGCAACTCTCAGATCTTGAAATTACTTTTACCATCATTATTTTACTTTATTGAACCAATTCCATAATTAATCTTTTCATTTAATCACAAATTAAATTTAAGTTCATATATTTTTTTGTTCTCAACATAATAACAATAAATTTTTAATAACTCTTAACAAATAGCTTGACAATATTTAATGATTAAGTGAGTGGTTACAAATTCCTCCCCTCAAAGTGAGCATTGTCCCTGGTGTTCTCATTCTGCTCCAGCAAAAAGTTCAGGATAGGCTTCCCGAACAAAACTTTCATCCTCCCAGGTAGCTTCTTCCGGGCCAAAGTGCTTCCATTGCACTTTAACCTGGGTGATGGCTCGTCTCCGGAGCATGATTTCCCTCCGATTGATTATACTATGAGGCTCGACCAGAAATTCTCCATCCAATTCGAACTGCAAACAATGAGCTTGAATTAGTTTTACTCATAGATCTTAACATTTTTAATCAATATGGTACTCATATTCTACCTTAATATTTTTCCAGTGGATTATGTGCTTTGAATCATGAATGTATTGTTTCAATAAAAATACGTGGAAGACATTGTGCACACGTATATGATTGGGGATATCCAATCAGTAAGCCACAAGTCCTACTCTTTCCAATACTTGGAAAGCGCCACAAAACCTGGGAGCTAGCTTGGCACAAGATGCCCATCTCAAAGTATTTTTCTTTGGCTTGATTCTTACGTAGACATGGTTCCCCACTTCAAATTCACGATAATTCATTTTCTTATCTGCATACACTTTTTGCTTATATTGAGCTGCTTTTAAGTTTTGTCAAATCTTCTTTACTTCCACCTCCATCTCAGCTAGCATGTCTAGTCCAAGCATCAACTTGGTTTCTTGGCTACCCCAGTTAATAGGAGTTGTGCACTGTCACCCGTATAAGGCTTCAAACAGACTCATCTTAAGTGACTCTTGATAATCGTTATTGTATGCAAACTCCACTAGGTGCAAATACTATTCCCACCTAGTCGATTGTTGCATTATATACATATGTAACATGTCCTCCAAAACTTGATTTACCCGCTCTGTCTGTCGATCTGTCTGCATATGGTAAGCAGTAATAAATTTAATTTGAGTCCCCAAACCGGTGAACAACGTTTTCTAGAAGGCTGATGTAAACTTTACATCCCTGTCAGAAATGACATTCTTTGGAATGCCATGCAATCTAAATATCTCTCGCATGAATATATCTGTTATCTACTCTGTCTTATAAGTGGAATGCACTGGTATAAATTGTTATGATTTGCTTAATCTATCCACCACCACCATTATATATTCATTATGATTTTTTGATCTCGGTAGTCTAATGATAAAATCTAATGATATCACCTCCCACTTCCACTTGGGTACCGGTATAGGCTGCATCAGCCCAGCTGGGTGTCGGTGCTCCACTTTCACTTGCTAGAATTCTAAACATTTGTTTAGATATTCTGCTATATCTCTCCTCATACTAGGCCAACAGTAATTTTTCCTTATTAATGTTAACATCTTCTGATATCCAGGATGTCTAGAGTAATTGCTTCAATGATATTCATTCAAAATCAGCGCCTTCAACTCCATTCTGTTTGGAATAAAAATTCTCCTTTTGAAAATCATCAACCAATCCTTATTAATTTCATAATCTACAGATTTTCCTTGGTCTTTGAACTCTTTTGCTTGCTGCCACACAAACTTATATTCATGATCTTTATCTGCTTTTGCTTTTATTTTCTCTATAAATCTACACTCAACCTTATTATAATACAGTTCATAAACACCATGCAATTTTCTGCTTAATGCATCAACTACTTTGTTCTCCTTACCTTTTACATGCTGCATATCAATATCAAATTCGCTTAGGAAGGCATTCCACCTTGCCTGACGAGAATTAAGATTAGCTTGCTTAAAATAGCTAGTTAAGATGTTGTGATCAGTTTTGAGCACAAATATTTCCAAAGTAATGCCTCCATACCCGGAGTGCATGCACTATTGTGATCAGCTCCAAATCATAAAATGAGTATCGTTGCTCATGTTCCTTTAATTTATGTGACTCATAGGCAACCACTTTACCTTCTTGTGACAGAATCGCCCCAACACCTTCTTTGCACGCATATGTGCAGACTTCGAATTCTTTATTAGGATCAGCTACCCTTAAAACCGGAGTTGTAGTCAACAACTGTTTCAGCTTTCCAAAACTGTCCTGACATTCCTTTGTCCATTTAAATATTTTTCCTTGTCTTTGTAAAGAAGTAATTGGAAAAGCAATTTTTGAAAAACCTTCAATAAACCACCGGTAATAACCAGCCAATCCCATAAATGATCGGGTGTCTGCCACGTTTTGAGGTACTTTCCATTCCATAATCGTCCTAATTTTCTCAGGGTCAACTGAAATACCTTCAGCAAAAATCACATGACCAAGGTACTGGATTTCTTCCTTGAAGAAATCACACTTGCTAAACTTGGCGTACAACTAATGCTTCCTTAGCAATTCCAGCACTTTTCGTAGGTGTTCCTTGTGTTCTTCCGCATTCTTGGAATAAACTAAAATGTCATCAATAAAAATTAACACAAAATTATCCAGATAGGGGTGAAATACGCTATGCATTAACCTCATAAAGGTTGTTGGTGCATTAGTCAACCCAAAAGGTAGCATCATAAACTCGTAGTGTACGTACCTGGTACGAAAAGCAGTTTTATGTATGTCTTCATCCTTTATCTGGATCTGATGGTATCCTGACCTTAGATCTATCTTTGAAAACATGGTCGCTCCCTTTACTTGATCAAATAGATCATCGATTCCCAATAAAGGATATCCGTTTTTCACCGTCAATTTATTAAGTTGGCGGTAATCCATGCACATTCGCATGGTTCCATATTTCTTCTTCACAAATAACACAAGTGCTCCCCAAGGAGATACACTGGGTCGGATGTACCCTTTATTTAATAATTCCTATAGCTGCATTTTTAACTCAGTTAAGTCAGGTATACTCATTCGATAGGGTGTCCTTGAAATTTGTGATGCTCCAGGTACCAATTCAATGGTAAAATCTATGTCCCTTTTTGGCGGTAAGCATGGTATTTCCTCTGGAAATACATCCATAAATTCTTGTACTATTGGTATAATTTCCATCATAGGAGCCTTCTATTTAGAATTGGTAAAGCCCACATGTATGGCGTACAGCTGGCATCCTTTCTTCATGCACTCGCCCATTTGGGATGTTGTGATTGGACGCAGATATAAAGGTTTCTTTATTCCCTGAATTTCCTGACGGGTGCCATCCTGCATTCTGTAGTAAATAATCTTTTCTTTGCGGTCTACTAATGTCCAGTGCTTCTCTAACTATTCCATGCCAAGTAGCACGTCATAAGAACCCAAAGGTAGTATATTAAAATCCACAGTTAATTGTTGATCACTAATTTTTAATGCACAATTCGGTATTTTGGCACTAACTTTCCTCTTAGCCCCAGTGGCTAACTGCACTAGCCATGGGTTTCTAAATTTTTGACTCTATAACTTACAAGTTTCTACTATTTTGGGACTTACATAGCTTAATCTTGCACCTAGGTCTACCAAAATAGAAACAGTCCGAGATAGCAATTTACCTTCCAGTTCAATCATTGTTGGCTGGTAGTCTGCTTGCCGGTCTTCCAATGCTACATTAATTATGGTTATGTTTCTGGAAACATCACCCACTGTTGAGGCCTCCATTAAATTGGTAACTACCTCACTTCTCCCTCAATGTGGACATTTTCTGTAATAGTGTGCCTCACCACACCCCCAGCATTGTAAAGGTGGCTTTTGGTTCTAGGTTTGTTTTGGTTTGCTAGAGGCTTCTGTGGGCTTATCTTCTGCAGGCCACCTTGTTCTTTGATGATTCCTTCCAAACTTTTTGCTAACTGAACTTCTAGCAACACCTTTAAAATTCCTGGTTCTGTTTATTTTAAAAACAACAATGCCCTTATGCTCTTTCCTTGGCTGCCATCTTTTACCTTGTTCACCTTTTGCTTTAGCTTGTTGGTAACACATTCTGGCTTTTCTGATTGCCTCATCCATAGTCTTAGGATTCACAAACTCAATATGATCTTTCATGTGAGTAGGTAAACTGCTTAGGAACCTCTGCACTTTATCATTTTCATCCCTTAAATATGGAACATAACGTAGTAAGGAAGTAAATCTAGTGATGTACTCATCCATTGTCATTTGTCCTAATCTCAAATCATGAAAATCTCTAGACTTTTCATCATAAAAATGTTCCGTTAAGTATTTATCTTTAAAATATTGTTGGAATGTATCCCAAGTTACATCCTGTTCATCTATATTACGGACATTTTTCACTTCCTCCCACCATAAGTTGGCTTTCTCCCTTAGTTGATAAATAGCTAATCTGGCCTTAAGATTACTGATGTATTCATATACTTGGAAATACTTGTTCATTTTTATCAGCCATGCCTCATCCACTTCCTCCTCTACTCCATCAAACGTAGGAGGCTTTATTTTTCGAAATTCACCTTGCAGCTCTACCTTCTGTCTTTTCACTTCTTTCTGATATGTTACATTATCTGATTCGACTTCATTATAGTTCTTATTTCTATTACTACGTTGAGACTAACTTCTTTCCATTCTATCAGCGTCATGATCTCTTGTTTGTTGTTCATTTCTTTCCTGAAACTCTCTATCAATACTTGGCTTCTCATTTCCTTGATTCTGTTTGTCAGAGAGGCTTTTTAATATCCTCTCATGCTCCTGCATCAACCGTGTATTATCGTCTCGCACCCTCTCCATTTCCTCTTGTAACTTATGCACAGTGTTTAAGAGAATTTTGATTTGGTGTTGTTGTTCCTCCAATAGCCTGTTGGTTTGCTGGTGTTGTTCCACACCTAGCTGTACCCACATTTATGGGTTCATTTCTTGTCGGGGTTGTGTTTCCCCGGCATTCAGAGGTGGCTGCTATATCGGCGCCCTCCTCATAATATCTTGTTAACCTCTTTCTTTCTCTGTGTGCATCAATAATACAAAACTTAATACGTTAGTTGACCCATATGGTCCCAGCGTTACAACGCTGCTCTGATACCACTTGTAACATCCATCAATATAGCAAAATTAAAAAATTACAAAAAAAAAAAAATTAACTTTTAACTATAAGTTCTCCGCAATATGACTATATACTAATTATACACATTTCCGCTTATTTAGCTTTCCAGTTTTAAAGAACATAAATTCATAACATGTTTATTACGTTAAAACATAACTCTAAACATGTCAACACTATCTGAATGCCTATTGAATTCATAAACATTTAACCACCAACTTTATTTCGTTTAACAATTGGGAATTTTCTCCGTTTTCGAAACTCTCACAGCTGGAGGTATTTATTTATGACAGTACTTGAGATTACTTCACAACAACCTTTCCATCCTTATCATTTAATTCTGATGGCACAGTGGCACTGTGGTATTTACTACAAATGTCAGTTTTGATGGAATATCTTATCACTTAATATTAGGGTTAAATCTGTGAGGTCTACCACCGTAGATCTTCCTAGTCACAATCCGACATCAAGGAAAGTTTTAGGGTTTGGCTAATGACTTATTCACAATAACTAATTTCCTTGTCATTTGCTCCACCTTTCTCTGTAATGCTCTGGTGTATGCGCCTCCATCCTCAACTTCGGCTCTCTGCCAACGCGTTATCCTCATATTTATGTTCAGCTTTTTCCGTATGTGCAATGGTTGTGGTGATTTAACCCGTAATGTTCTTCTGTCGGTTCCTCACATTGCTTCCAGCCTTTTCTTTAGAGGTATGGAACGAATCTGACACTTTGTATTTTTAATGAAATCTAAATTTATAAAATAGCTTCCATATTTTCCTTACTCTTACTACAGTAAGCCCTGGAAGTCTTACCCTTTAATAACAGTAGTTTAACCCCTAAGAATTTTGTCTAGGTTTTGCTCAGGAATTGACAGAATGGCAGCACGGCTCCGTGTAAACTCCAGTTTGGTGAAATTATTTTTCTCGTCTCCTTCCACAACACAAAGAAGAAAATACAAGATAAATTTTCATTATTTTTGTATGGAACTGAATGCGGATAAGTTCCTCTTTTTTGTAAGCCGAGATTTGACTGCCAGAAAACCTAAGGTTTTTCCTTCAGAAATTTTCCCAGTTTAATAACAGTTGTTTACTCATGCCTTCTTTTTCATTTATTTGATAGGTAAGGATTTTTCTACACTTTTCTTTTGGAAAAAGGGGTTCTTGATTCATCGAATTTCACTTAAGAACATTTTCTCTTCCACATTGAACAGGTACCTTTGTCCTATGCTACTTAGTGTGGTTTCCTAACCTTCTTACGGGGTTAGCTCTCGCCAAAGTCTGTCGTTGAACCGAGAATGTAGAAATGCAGTTAAATTTAGCTTGCTACAGCATGAAAGAACTCTTTGAACTAAATTTATATATGTTACATGTTTCTTTTTCTTGAAAAGAACTTCGTTTGTATTCATGGAGCTCGAATATTGGCTCTTTATAAGTGAATCTGATTTTTCTGACATGAATCCTTACTTATGTAAACAAGATTGTTTTCTTTTCACAAGGTATTAATATATGTTTTGCAAATTTTAGAACAGTGGGCTTTTATCTCGGTATTTTATTCTAAGACTGCTATTAGTTGTATACTGCATCTCTGAAATTAATATTTATGTTCAGAAATAAGCAAGTGTTGTAGCCGCCTTTCCTATAATGAAACATTTTTTTCCAGGCTTTGATGAGAATCATAAGCATATTGGATTTTCGTTTTCCTGATATTAGAGTTCTATTCTCCAGTTAAATATAAAAACCCTTTCTCTAAAAATTTTGTAACATGTTTTCGATTTTCCAGTCAGAACTCTTTTCCACTTCTTAAAAAGAAGGTTACTGAGGATTTATATTTTTACTCTTATACCCATTTCAGTAGTGTGGTAATTTTGATTTATTTCCTATGGTTTGATTATTTATCCTTGTACTCCAAAGGGTATTTGCATGTTGTAATTTACGTGTTTACCACAATGCATGGTATTTTCCTATCCTGATTTCTTGATATTGAAATCTAGCATTACTTAATATCTGCACATGTACATATAAATATCATTCCATTTTTACATAGGTTCTGTAGAAAGTTGGAATTCCATGTTTTCTTTACTAGTAATTTATCTTTTGGTATTTTCTATAACATGGTATTTAACTTGAAAGAGATATATATAATCTTATTTCTTATTGTATCACGAATAAACCTCGTTCATATTCAATCTATTTATGTAGCTAACATAATTATGTGACCGGACCACAACTGTCTGTGCGTTATCATAGGCAGCGAGGGCAATCAACCCGGAACCTTGGTTAAGGGTTCTAGGTTAGCGGTCCTTAGATTACCAATTCAACAGTAGTACTAAATCTTCACATATTTACTATTGTCTGCAACAGAGGATTAACATAAATAGAATTCCTACTTTCCTAGCACACTTATAAATTTTTTGTAACATATCTCGAATTAAACAACAAAATTAATCAAAATACTTATCTGTATTTTTTTTATCTGACTCATATTATGCCTCCTTTCCATGAGTGAGGCTATTACGTCCTCCAACTCTCCCCCGTGCTCCAAGTCTAAGCCGTGTTGTTGACAGAACTTTGGAAGAGACCTCGGGACAATCTGGTCCAGCCTCCAATTCCAGTAGCAACAGAAATCTGGGTTATTCCACTGGTTAACCCTAGTCCAGGCTACCCAGAATTTTCCTTTTTCTCAGTTACCAAACAGAACCCCCAAACCTCACTGGGATTACCCTTTATCCTCAGAGGTTGGGAAACTATTTGAACTGAATTCTGCTCAACCAACTCACAGATCTTGAAATTACTTTTACCATCAGTCAATTACTTTATGGAAACAATTCCATAATTAATCTTTTCATTTAATCACAAATTAAATTTCTGTTCATAATATTTTTTTTTTGTTTTCAACATAATAACAGTGAATGTTTAAGAACTCTTAACAAATAGCTTGACAATAGTTAATGATTAAGCCAGTGGTTACAGTTATTTCACATTTTTTATTATTTCATATTTTTTTATTTCAAATAGTAAATTATTATGTAAAATGGTAACTCTATTATTTTAATATTTTAATAGAAATTTTGATATTTAATTTGTTTTTAAATATATTTTAGAATGATAAAAAAGAGAGAAAATAAGTATGACAAAGATGACAAAAAAAGAGACTGAGTAATCATTGCAATTTCCATAACATGCACATTTGTAAAAAAAAAATATTGAATAGAAATCAAACCCTAGGGATCTTGTTTCCAACCAATGTCATCTCACTTCTTTCGAGGAAGAAATAATCATAAATCAAGACAAATTCATGAATAAGTAGCTCATGCCACATGGTGTTCATTGATGGCCTTTGGTTGATGTAAATGGAAAAAAACACAGAAAGAAGTGAAAACTAAACAGGGAAATAAAGAAGGGCACTAATTGCTTGTTATAGAAATTTGTTAGATATTTAATATTCAAGTATTTCTTGGTTATGACAAGTAAGAAAGGGTGGATATGATGTTTTATACAATGTGTTGCTAAAAGGTTGGTTTGCATAGTCTATAATTGTAAGTTCCATTTTTATATTATTTTAAATGAAAAGAAGGAATATGGAAAAAATAATGATTGTTATTGTAAGAAAATTTGTTATTATAATAAAGTAGAATAAAATACATGGAGATTCTAAACTATAATAATAATAATAATAATCCAATTTTAAGGTCACGTCTAAGCCAGACACCAACTTGGTGTATGAGACCCTCTTGTTTGTGGGACAAGGGACCCACCATGAGACCCCTTTGTTTGTGGGACAAGGGACCCACCTCCGTACAATTATTTTACTGCTAAGTCTAACTAAGGCATACATAATCTACCCCCCTCTGGTTTTGAACCCGTGACCTCTTAGGAGGAAACACATGCTCTTAACCATTAGGCCCACTCAAGCTGTATTTTGCATTGATTACATTTTTGTTATTCATATTTTTCTTTTTTTTGTAAGTTTATTAAGGCCTTTCTATTTTCTATTATTAAAAAAAGAGCAGGCTCTACATATCAAAACTTGATGGCCTCAACCTGCCCAAAGGAAACCAGGTTTGTTGGCCACCTTAAAGCATTAAAATCCATCCAGTATTGAAACAACTTTAGTCTTATACTAGCATCTATATCTAGTTTTCTATCTATCACATTCTCAAACTGCAAATAGTAAATGCTAACTGCAAAATACATTTAACAAAACCAAAGGAAATACTATATCAGTCATCTGAAGATTCTATTGGAGCCAGATCCTTTATGCTTGACCCGGGCATATCCACCTGCTGCATGTTTTGCAACTGACGATCTATATGACCAAGACAAACTGATCCATGTTGTTGGGATACCCGGATTTCTTGAATATTTCCTTTTAATGTCCTCCAAAGCAGAAGCAACCTTTGGGTCTCCTCCTATTTCTTGAATACTCATAAGCGCCTTAGCCAGAACACATTTTATTGTCCAATAAGTGTGAATGGACTGGTAAAATAGGGACAACCTTCCTCTAGTATTTCCAGGGTATTTAATGAAATCCAATGCCTCCTCCTGGATTTCTCTTTCCTCTTTAGTGTTGCAGTCTCTTTCCCAACCAGCTATCAGATTCTTAACCTGTGGAGATTACCTAGAGAGTATGCATCAAAGAGGTTTTCCATGACCTCCTTTGATTTTCTTCCTCTTTTCTCAAGTCTCACAGTGGACATAGTTTGATTATGTTTCCCCTTCCCCTTGTCCTCTTTCTTAGCCATTTTAACCATCTTTATTTGCTAGAGAACCCAACAGTGTATACGTTGATAGTGTTGTAGCAGTATCTTGGCGAATACTTGAACAACACATGTATAAAATTTATAGAGGCCTGTGTACCGTAACAGAGAATCAATTATTGTTTTATATAAACAAAAATTAGAAGGACCCACAGTAGCGGGCGTTGCCTCCTGGAAATAAATAAACTAAAGCCCGTCTACAGTCTCCCTGTTGAGGGTAGGGTGTAAGTCCATGGCCAGACATCGACACTTAGACTTCGACAGGGAAAGAAAAAAGTTGACAGACTTTGACACACAAATTATAAACACCCAGAGACTATGCAAACAAGATTGCGACCCAGACTGGCATTAATTACCCAATGAACCTCCCTACAAAGTCTATTATCTGAGATTGAAATAGTAGAATTATACTACAATATTAGGTTAGGAAGAAATACCCCTAGCCCCAAAAAAAAACCAGCCTTATGACTCAGAGATTGAGGGTGAATAGAGACGGATAATTTTGAACCTCCATCCAGAACATAGTAAGGCGCAACAGAATTCAAAGTACACAATATTGGAGACAGTACTTCACAGAAAAAGACCATAGCAGTCATTGTTAGGAGATATATGACATACCAGGTGTATAGTTGTCGGCGCAAATCTCCGAGCTTCTTCTTCTGCACTACCCCTGCACCACTCGCTTGAACATTCAACCGAGAAATAATGTCAATTTTCCTTACCTCGGAATTCATAAACTCTTTCACCCGGTAGTGTTGTTTCCCAAATTTTTCTGACAATGTTAGTTGGCCATCACCGAAATCGTTGGTATTCATAAAATCTGGCTTGGTTTTGTACTGCTTCTCTGGCACGTTGTCGACTTTATTCTCCAGTGACCGTGTGGTGCACGTCAGTGCGTACCACCTCGTGATGCCCTTCTCTAACACTAAACTATTTTATTTCTATTAGAATTTTTTTCATGAAATTGTTAAATTATACTTCTAAATAACATTCTCTAAGTAATATTTTGTATAAATTTATAACATATAATTGTAAGTTATACTTTTAGATGATTTTAAATGAAAAGAAGGAATATGGAAAAATTAGCGATTCTTGTACTCTAAGAAACGTTGTTATTATAAGAAAATTAGCATAAAATATATGGAGATTCTAAACTATATTGCATTGATTACCATTTTTTTATTCATATTTTTCATCATTTAACATTGAAATATTTTATTTTAATTCAACCTTTTTTTCAGCAATTATTGAATTATACTTCTAAATAATATTTTATATAAATTTAAAACAATGACATTGAATTATCATCATGTCTATATCATTGTATTAGCTTCAACAATACAAAGAGTATGGGTTCATTACATTGGTAACAATGTTGGTTCATTACATTGGTGACAACGTTTGGGTTCATTACATTTACATTGTGAAAATGTTCTTCATGGGTTCATATAAACTTCTGTGGGAAAGGTCCTCCACACCGTACCAACAAACTGCAACAACAATTTATCCAAACTGGTCACTTCTTGACCTAACAAAACACCAAATGCTCCTCCAATGAGCACGTATTAGCTCACACTTTTCCAGTATGTTTGGTTGCAGCAAACTAGGCCTTTTTAGGGCACACCAAAGTCCTTAACCAACCTTCTTTTTGTGCCCAAAAAGACTCCCAAGAGGTGCAGTTTCCCTTCCTTGAGGGGTCAAGGGTATCTGCTTCAATTATGGGTTTCCCTAGCCCTACACAGCCTTGCTGGAGGGTGCCGCAACAAATTACAGGTAGACCGAGCCCCTCCAAAATGCCCTCAAAACTGTCATATGGATGTGGCTTCTTCCAATGAGGAGACTTGACCCTCCTTCACCCTGAAACAGGCCCTAAAACAATCCTCCTTCTCCCACGCAAGTATATTTCTCTTGATGCAGCTAGATTAGATAAACCTCCTCCTCAACGAGCTTTCTCCTTATGTTTTGTTGCACCAACGGATGAGAAATAACCATTCCTTCACCCTCTAGTTATACAAAAATGAGGGGCTACATGAATTTGATGAAGATCCATGTCCCTTGGATGAATTCTTCAAGCCTACAAGATTTGTCCTAGTCCAAATATTAATGACAACTTCAAAAATTGATATCTCCAATTCTACAACTCTATTGTCTCATGCCATCACATGTAGAAATGTGCTCTCAAAAATGCCTAAAACAAATTTTGGTGCAAAACCCTATACTTGGGTTCCAAGCCCACAAGTGACCCTTGTGGCGCTTTTCCCTCCAAACGCTAAACCCTAGGGCTTGGAGTACATCCCAAGCTACACAAATCAACCGTTAACAATTTTTCTATCTTAAGGTTCAAGGGAAAAAATTATCCTTAAATTCTCTAGAGTTTCAAAAGTAAAAAGTTATAGGTTTAAAAGACAAGGGTATCATACATGTTTTGTAATGCTCCAATATTTATGGAATCAAAAAGAATTTCACAAGGTCCATGGTTTCTCCTATATTCAATGCAATCATCAATCTGAGGTGCAAAATCAATAATCAAAAACAATGCTTTTTACTTGAGATAATCCTGGAAACCACTTTTGATGATTTCACTCAAACTTATAACTTTTTATTGCATTGCAATTGGTGTTGGTTGTGTTATTCATATCGTTAATCTCAATTTTTTATATTACAATAAATGAGAGCAGTTGATAGCCTTTTTCGTCTAGATTAAGTACTCTTTCACTCTAACTAAAATTGTTCTCACAAATATTTTTAATAGGCACTCCACCAACTATCAATATTGTATGTTAATAGTCTTATCGGCTCAAATCAACCATGTATTACAATATTACATCAAGTTTTTAGGGGGTATGGTAAAGCCACATTTAGGGGGTATGAAAACATTCAAGGGGTATAGTAGAAGCACATTTAATCTCCATAAAATATTGTATCTTCAATAATTCTTTATATGTCACGATTCTTCTTGAATTTCCTTAGAGTGTTTCCTCTCCAACATTTGGTGCAATTGCTAGTATAATATTTTCCATAAGCCCTTTCCCTCAACCATCTTGACTTCTACCCATTATGAAACTTATGAAAATTGTATCTCATTACAATGCTAAATATTCATGTAATTTAATTTTTTGTTAATAAATTATGAAAAAAATATAAGATAAATTCATATCATATAGTCCTCAATTTTCCTTTTTAAACCATCGCTAACACTCTAAGATACCTATAAGATCTCTATATTGCTTTTGTATCTATTAAATTTTAAACATTGGGTTAAAAATCTATTAAATTCTAAACATTAGGTATTACTGGTCAATAGTGCTCAAAGACACAAAGCCATATGCCCAAAATTGTAAGGTACAAAGTTAAGAAGTTATGCCCAAAATTGTAAGGTATAAAGTTAAGAAGTTAGCCAATTCTAGAGTCAAAGCCACTAGTATGATTTATTTTGTGATTTTGATGCAATCACTATTTATATAGAAGGCTTATAACTTTTTCTAATAATTTTATAATCATCTCATAGATTTATAATCATTTTCAAATTATTATTTACAAATACTAAAAAATCATTTTAAAATCATCATCATCTTTTCTTGAAAATCGTAATATTTATAATCATTTTCAAATCATTATTTATACATTAAAATTAGAAGAAGAAAAAAATAGTTATATTTAGCAAAAGACTCGATATGTTTATAATAATTATTTACAAATACTAAAATTAGAAGAAAAAAAAAAACAAAAACAAATAATTATGATTAGCAAAAGACAATTGGAATTACATATGATGTCCCAAAACAACATTAAATTCACCATTGTTATGAGAACCATGTGTTTGAAAAAATTAAAGGAAACACAAAACACAAATTGGTCATACCATTTTTTGCATGACTTAAAAGCACAGATCTCAACAAACTTAGAACCAATATCTTTTACTCACATTATCACTCTATCTTATGGGTAGAAAAAATATCAAATTTATGAAAACTGTTTTTTTTTTTTTCAAGGGTAATCCACCAATCCACCCAGGTTCAAATCTCCAAACAATAAGTGTTTCCGCAGCGACACTTGAAACCTGTTAACCCAACACGTTTTCTGCAACTAAAACATCGCGTAGGTTTAGGTTTACACTCCCTAGTGCCATCACTCTCACTTTCCACCTTGATTGAATACATTGGATATAATTTCTATTTTTTAAATGGAAAATATAGCTATATTGTTAATGCAAGAGGGTGTTAACAACTTGATTGAGTACATTGAATATAATTTCTTTTTTTTTAATGGAAAATATAGCTGTATTGTTAATGCAAAGGCTAAGTTTCACTTTTTAAGAAAAACGATACAAATAGTTACTCACTCATGCTCATCACATGCATAGCATACCTTGTAACCGAGAACACACAAGAAGGGCTCAAGCAACGCTTATGTACAACAATGTCAATTGAGCCTCTAGACTCATATTTGTAAATATTATGTTTTAGTGTTTACATCAAATCCCATGTTTTTGAAAATTGCATTAATTGTTTTATTATTATTTTCACTTTATTAACATTTTTATTGTACATTTTAAGGGATTTAAATAAAGGGTATATCATTCATAAAAAATATTCATTTGGCATTTATACCCTCAAAGACAATGTAGCCTTAAATTATAAGGCAAATTTTAATAATATTATTATTGTAAATTTTCAAGGGCAATTATACCCTCGATAATGTAGCTATAAATTATAACTAAAATTCTAATAATATTATCATTGAATTATCTTGTATTTTGTTTTTTTAAATCTTTGAATTTTTGAGGTCTTTGAAGTTTCCTCTATGTGTTAGCCTAATTAGTCAACATACCACCAAGTCATTTTCTATTTACATAATGACATCGAGTTTTTGTAATTGTTGATGCTACAAAATCAATTACTTGATATTTGATAGCGATTATTAGGAATTTTTTTTCTCTACATGTTATATCAAACATTAAATCACAAACTTTTAATAAAGAACAAGAAAAAATCACAAGCTTTTAATAAAGAACAAGCAATTTTAGCGATATTTATAATATGAGTATCTTTATGCTCTGTAAAAATGTAAAATGTCATCTTAGGGTTCCTTTTCCTAGTTTTATGCCCTAAATGAAGTCGTGCTTCCATCATCTCTTCTAAATCAATGTTCCATTATTTTTTTCTCATTCTTGTTCGCTTTCCTCCCTAAAATAGTGAAATAGCATGTATCCTAATATCTAATTATTCCAAATTACATCTCAAACATTGCTTGTTTGTTTAGTATGTGGTAGAAACATTCCCACTCATAGAATATTTGATATTCTTCCTATTATAGAAGAGATATTCCTGAACATAACAAGAAATCTCTCTCTCAAGGCTATTTTAATGGTTGTTTTAATATATTGTGAGGATTTTCTTGAATGGAAAAAAAAGATACTTTGTTGTGATGAAATAAAATATGCTTCACTTTGTTTCTAAATAGATTCGTATTCCCTATTCTTGGATCTATTCCGTTTCATTTCCATGAATGGTGAATATGTTGCCCAACACTAATAGGTATCATACCCCCGAGAATAAAATTTTCCTTCAAGCCTTTTAACCAATCAATATGACCTTGCAAAGCAAGATTTTGCTAAGACCCAAGAACTCGCTTTGGATATAAAACTTTGAGTACTCAGAGATACCCTTGTTATTCCTAATAACATGGTTTTGTAGTAGATTGCATCTTCCAAAGAACTCATGATAATCCAATGAGTTCCTCCCATGAAAAAACATTTGTCATTCCATTTTTTGAAATTAATACTTTTGATGGAATTTGGCGTACAATAATCTCTATATGCTTATCACAAATTCACACCCCTTGGGATCAATAAACTTTTTAAATGTGATTGACCAAATGAATATGACTTTGTTCCATATTTATCCTAGCACTGATGTTTAATCCTTAAATACTCCCAAGAAATCTTGTCATATCTCCCGTCCAATTTTCAAAACATTCTTTCAGTTTCATTAATATTGAATTCTTCAAAATTTAGGAAGACCTTAAATTATATCACTAGATTTGAAACTTTCATATATCAATGTTATCTATGTATCTCCTTTGTCAATAATTTCTCCATAATGACCATGAACAATCACTTTTTGAGTATCCAAATAGGGTTTACCCCATCTAATGACTAAATATTCCTCATCAACTGCGATAATTTGACCAGATTCGAGGAATGGTTCATCCTCGAATACCCATACACTTTCAAGGATCAATTTTCCAAGACTAACTAATGGAAATATTTTTTTGCAGAATTCGGATGAGGAAGAGCACCAATTTGGACCCAAGAGATTGGAAATGGTGTTCCTACATGGGTTGAAATGATAAAGTATTATATTTGTTTCCATGAAATACTATTTAGGTACTTGGAAAGTATTGAAAGAATTGTGGAAAATGAAATATTTCTTTGATAATACTTTTGTATAAGTTAAAAAATGGGAGGATGGAAAACGGTTGGTTATTCTATGTAAATGACCCATGAGACGTAAAAATTCAATTATTTTTCTCATAGGATCCTCTCTATTTGATTTATTTTTCGTATCATAACAATTAGAATCATTGAATAGAACGATTCGAAAATAGTTGGATGGTGATAGAACCATAAAATATCCATTGTTTTCTTCCCCATTAGATAATGAACAAATAGTTCCTTTATGCTTACCAATTAATTGACTCGCCCCATTGGAAGAGAACAGATTAGTGTGGTCCAAAGTGCTACGGAACATCAAATTTTAAGTTTCTTTATTGTCCCTTCTTTGCATGAAAAAATGGGGGTATTTCATCAAGCTAATTTGAACCATATTGTTAACGACATTATTTGTTCTTACTGAAATAAGAGAAACATAAGCCTCAAATTCTATAGAATATATTTGTTCCCAATCAAATCCTAGACTATTTTGAACCAATGGAATACTTGTCTCACTCGTTACTCGGATTCGTTTGCCATATTCATACCAAATGGAATTTCTAATTTGAATTTGCAAGTCGTTCCCCTCCCTCGATAAATATAGGGAAACGGGTGTTTCCATATTCGACCCATCAGGTATTCCATGTTCTACGTTAGAATATCCAAAAATGGAATTTCTATGTAAAATACCACTTTTGGGTATTCTAAGAATCGCATCAGGATAAGGTATTATTCTTTTTCCCCATTCTTTATCACCCTGCAACGAGATGATGAATCGATTCATTTGTTTTCCCCCCTTCATATTGTTCCAATTACTAGGGAAAAGGTGACATAAATAGAGTCTCGATGCTTGTTGGATATGGTCCGATCAATTTCAGTTTCCAAATAACTGAAGATTTATTCTTCCTTCCCATAGAATTTTGACTCATCTAATCTATGTTCCACTTGATCCATGTAAGAATCGGAAAGTGATTGATGTTTGGAAACAAAATATTGAACATCTACTTGATCCTCATACTTATGAAATGGAAAGGGTACTACACCATATCTGTATATACCTCCTAATAATATCCATAGATAACTTATCCTGAGTATAGGATGAACATTACTATGTACATATTCAGGTGCATGACACACATTGAAACTCCAATGCATTTCTCCTTCTAAGTCATAATATATATTTTTGCGAATTTTTTCCTTGAAGGAAGACGTTCTAGCACAAACCTTGGAAATAATTTGTTCTGATTCCACATATTGATCATTATGAACCAAAAGAAAACTTTGTGGTGGAATGGTTAAGTTATGTACTTGATCTTGACCATCAATGGTAATAGATAAGATATTATGACATAGATAAGTAGGATTTCCATTACGTGTGTGTGTGCCATAAACCAAATTCTCGTTGAATTCAATCTTTTCATTGAAAGGGGCTTGTATATGTTCTGCAATATCACTAGTAAATACCCCCCCGATATGAAAATTCCTTAGTGTTAGTTGAGTTCCTAATTCTCCAGTGGATTGACTCGCAATAATACCTCCTACTTCTCCTAATTCAATCAAGTGAATGTCAGTTTCTAGAATTTTTACTTGGCATTTATACTTTCAATATATGTAGCTATATATTAAATTTCAAATTTTAATTGTGAAAGATCGAATCTCCACATTTTAGTAGGAAAAACTTTCCAAACTAGAAAAAGCAGAATTGAATGAAAATATATTTCACTTTAAATTAAAAAATGAAGTAGATTAAAATCTAATGAATTAATATAAATTACCAAATTCACAAGAGGATTCGTTCACCATATACCCTCAACCATAAATCATTTGCGAGGATTTCTTGGGTTGACATGGTATTATCACAAGTTTGTTAAGAATTATGGGAGAAAAGCAACACTTCTAACAACATTACTGAAGAAATATGCATTTTGGTGGACTCCAAAAGCAACCAAGGCATTTGAACATCTTAAAGAAGCAATGTGCCAAGCACCAATCTTAGCTACGCTAAACTTCACAAAAACCTTTATTGTGGAATGTCATGCTTCAGGAAATGGAATTGGTGTTGTTTTAATGTAAGAAGAAAAACCCATTGCTTTTGAAATCTACCCAATCAAAGGAAAGTATTTACAAAAAACCTATTTATGAGAAGGAAATGTTGGCAATACTACATGCATTAAGGAAATTATGACCTTACCTAATGGGAATACACTTCAACGTAGAAAAAAAAAATCATGATAGTCTTAAACACTTTTTAGAGCAAAGACTATATTCAAAAGAGTAGCAAAAATGGGTCACAAAGATGTTGGGTTATGACTTTGAAATCATCTACAAAAAAGGGAAGCTAAATGTGGTTGCAGATGCACTCTTAAGAAAGGATGAGGATGTGAAAGCATTTCTTTATGCCATTTCTCTTTTCCAGCCAGATTGGATAACCGAAGCAAGGGAGGAATGGAAGAATGACGAAGAAGTGTGGACACTCATTCAAAAGTTGCAACAAGATCCCAATACATCTGATACATATTAGCTAGAAGAATGATTCATTATGGTACAAAGATATATTATATCTTTGTAATAATTCCCAACTAAAACAAAAGATACTTTTGGAATTGCACACCTCTCCCTTAGGACGACACTCGGGATTTTTAAAAACTTACCACAGGGTCAAGATTTTTTTTTGGGGGATGGCCTTAAATCTAATATTTAAAATTTTGTGGCAGAATGTTTGGTCTGCCAACAAAATAAATTTGAGATGATTAACACCCTGGATCAACTACAACCTTTATCCATTCCAAGTCAACATTTGGAGGAGGTTTCAATGTATTTTATCACAGGATTACCCAAGTCCGAAGGGAAGAGTGTCATCATGGTGATAGTTGATAGACTTACCAAGTATGCACACTTTTGTGTATTATCTTATCCATTTAAAGCCAGTACAATTTCTACTGCATTTATGGAAACAATTCAAAAGTTACATGACCCAAATATTACTGTAAGCGACAAAGATCCCACTTTCACTGGAATTTTTTGGACGGAATTATTTTCTTGTTTGTGTACTCAACTAGCTCATAGTTCATCTTATCATCCTCATTCTAATGGGAAAACTAAGATAGTGAACAAATGTTTGGAAGGATATGTTCGTTGTTTTTTATCTGATAAACAAACACAATGGGTCAAGTGGTTACCTCTAGCTGAATGGCAGTATAACACTTCCTTCCATACTGAAACAAAAATTACCCCATCTATGGCACTTTATGGATATCATCCACCATCCATTACATCATATTTAAGAGAAAATTCTAAGGTTAACGCAGTGGAAGATCACATCGAGCATCAATAATAAGTTCTCCAACTCTTAAAGGATAACCTCACTTTGGCACAGAAACGAATGAAACAACAGGCAGATCAACATCGCAACGAAGGAATTTTTGATGTAGGCGACTCAGTACTTTTACGGCTACAAACATACAAACAAATGTCCCTCAAGCAAGCTAAGAAGGATAATAAATTATCACCAAAGTCCAGTTTTCCATGTTTTATGCTTAAATAAGGTTATAGGTGACAAGCTCCCAATTCAAACAATATTGCCAGAACTTGACGAAGAAGGAAAAATCAAATTGGAACCTGAAGCAATCATGGAAAGAAGAAATTGATAGCTACAAAATCAATCAATTTCAGAGTATCTCATTAAGTGGAAGAACTTACCCGCTGAAGATTCCACATGGGAGGATGAGAATTTTATACAAAAGCATCCAAAACTACTCAAGTTTTTAGGACAACACTTTTTTGAAGGAAAGGGGCATGTTAGGTCCCTATAATACTAGTGTAGCTCCTTATTTTTATTGTTATTGTAGCCCCCTTATAGTTATTGTTGTGCCCATGCAGTCCCCATTTTGTTATTATTGTGCCCCATAAAAGCTCAATATTGTTATTGTTGTGCCTTTACATTATTATTGTTCTATAGGATCTGATTATATTGTGACCCCTTAGACTCATATATATATAAGTAGGTTTTTTCATTTGAATCATCCAAGAATTGTTCATTTATGTAATGTAAAGTAGGCTTCCCCCTCGAAGTGGATAATTTTTAAGTCATTGATCTATGTTTTCTTCTATTTTGTGAGTTGGTTGCATAACAATGTCCATTACATGTATGTGTGGGATAAACCAAATTCTCATTGAAATCAATCTTGTCATTGAAAGGGGCTCGTATATGTTCTACAATATCACTAGTAAATACCCCAGTATGAAAATTCCTTAGTGTTGGTTGATGTAGTTGATTTCCTAGTTCCCAATGGATCGACCCACAATAATACCTACTACTTCTCCTAATTCAATCAAGTAACTATGAGTTTCTATAATTTTTACTTGTCATTTATACTTTCAAGATATAAAGTTATAGATTAAATTTCAAATTTTAATTGTGAAAGATTAAATCTCCACATATTTTAATTGTGAAAGATTAAATCTCCACATTTTAATAAGAAAACTTTCCAAACTAAAAAAATAAAATGAATTGGAAATATATTTCAATCTAATTTAAAAAATGAAATTGACTAAATTATAATAAATTAATATAAATTACCAAATTCACACGAATTAAGTTATGGGATTTTATCTTTTAGATTCAAACTCATTTATTAACTTGTTTAACTAATATATATACATTATAATTTATATAGCAATCTCATTTAGCCATTAAACAATCAAACCCACAAAACTTAATGAGGTTTTTCCCCTTTTGTGCTCAATAATCCCTTGGATATATTTTTTTCGAGTTACTAAGTGTAGATAAAAAGATCTCAAATTGTTATATTTATTTTGAATTTTCTTATAATATTAATATATAGCTATAAAGTATGGCTATAATATTAATATTAATTTTCTTATTTTGAATTTTCTTATCACATATTGGATTTTTAGTATTAAGTGTTATTTTGCTTAGGACAAAATAATTTGCTACAAAATTAGACATACCTATTTATTTAGTTTTCCCAAAGTTTCTTAAGCTTCCTACGCTATTTTGACTTTTCTTTCTTAAAAGCATGGAAAGTTGATAAAACTTTGAATTAAGAAATTCAAACATGAATTTTTAAAGTGGAATGGAAAGAATATTTTATAGACTGAAATGTTTTTATTTTAATTTTATTTTTTTTTAAACATGTGAAGTAGATAAAACTGTGAAGGAAAGAATTCAAAAAAAATAATATTAAAAGTGGAAAGGAATGGGAAGGTTATTATATATGCGGAAATGTTTTTATTTTGATTTTATCTTTTTTTAAACATGGAAAGTTGATAAAACTGTGAAAGAAAAAATTAAAAAATAAACATTAAAAATTGGTAAACAAATTTGATTAAAAGAAATTGATTTTATAATATATATTTCTATAAAAAATAATTTTTGAAAACTAAATTTTAAATATGTATTTATTATTTGCATAGATAAATTTAAAAAATTAAATTTTGAAAATTATTTTTTTAAATATATATTTATTGTTTCTATTAATTTATATAAATAAATCTTGAACATTTATATTTTAAATATATATTTATTAAGACTAAGTTTTTGAAAATAAAACATACATTAAATTTAAGATAAAGAGAAATTTTGGAAAGAAGACTTTTTTTGGTTAGTAAATTTTTTATATTATTTATAATTATTAAAATATTAAAAAATTAAAATTATTAAAAAAAATAAAAAATAAAAAATAAACAATATATTATTAATATAATATTTTTTTTGGAATTCAAAATTTTTCATTCTATTTTTTGCGAATCTTGGTAACTATGATATTAACTAGGACCTTCAAGAAAAAACAGGTTACTGATTACCAAAATTATTAACGGGGTAAATGTAAATCTTATCAATCTCAAAATTGTTAAATAGATGATAATTTACCACACCCATTCGAATGAGCAAAGGAGTATTCAAAGCATCCTGACAAGTCCACGTCCACCTGAGAAGAGAACTCCTCCATTCTTGAAAATCCACTCTACAGGGCCACGGCTTTGTCTCAAGTCCCATTACAAATTTTCTTTTAACGCCTAAGTCAATCCTCTATATATCATAAATCACAAAACTCCCTGTAAATCAAAACCCCGAGAGAGTCAATAGGAAAGTTCAAACGGTCACCAGAATCTTCTCATTGAACACTCAATTTTCCAAATCCCGAAAGTCCAAGTTTATTAGATTTCTTAGACTCTAAAGATTAAATTTAGCCTCCTGTAAACCCCATGAAAACCATTAAAAAACCAAAACCAAAACAAATATGTTATGACTGAATAAATTGCATCAGAATTTAAGCCGTGCTCACCGAATAACATTGCAGAAAAAAGCGGATCGTAGGGAAAGGGATGAAGTAGCTGCATAAAACTGATCCTTGAGCTTCAATATCGTCTTTATGATCTGTAGTACTATAAGTACTTGTTACAAACTTGTCCGCCATGTCTAACTCTGACTACTGCTGCACGGCGCCTGACTTCTTCTTCAACAAGCTGCAGATAGTTTCTGAACATCTCTCGGCCACGTTCCACACAGTGGACAACACGTACCTGTAAGTACTATAAGTATTTGTTACACGGAATTGTCTACCCAGCCAACAGAATAGCTTGGACGGAATTCAGCAAAAAAAAATCAAAAATCAAGTAGTTGGAGTGTTTGAATTGCATTTTTGATAGTGGAAATGAATTTAGCACTATCAAAAACCCTAAAACCACCCAAAAAACTGAAGTTTAACAACTGTAAATAAAATTATGATAAATTTTTACAGAAATTTGTCAAAATCTTTGCCGGATTATGAGTTATTCTGTGAGTTTTTTTTAGACTACGGCATTGTTACAAACTGTCAGCCATGTCTAACAAGTCGCATAGTCGCAAACTGGTTCAAACAAAGCAAAATAGTCTCATGCGATTAGACAAGTCGCATAGTCGCAAATTGATTCAAGCAAAATAATCGCATGTGACTCAGACGCACAGTCGCAAACAGGTTGAAGTCGCAATCTGGTTGCTTGGGCGTGATTATGCGACTTAGCACCTTGGAGATAGGTCGCATAGCCATATTTTTTTTTATCCCAAATTTCATTTATGGTCATCTTTTTGGGTAGTCAAGTGCTAGTTGATGGGAAGAGACTTCAGAACAAAATTTCAATGAGCATTGAATGTAGAAGTTGGTAAATTACAGGATATTTTATGTCTAGAGAAAGATATTGGCATTTCAAGGGAGAAAACCATTCACAGAATCCTGAACTCACATTGTTTCTAGTGAAAATTAAAGAAATAAGAAGCAGAAAACATAGTTGAACTGTGCATTCAACATTCAATATTTATTTGATAATGGGACAAGAAACTTCAGAACGCGTGGAAACAAATGATATAGGGCAAGTGAAAATTGCCTCATCAGCGAAAGTTGGGAAGTGGGTTTGGGTCAACGCCTAACAGTATCGAGGCATTTTAAAACGAAGAATAACTTGTCTAAAATGGGAACAGACAAGGAAAAAAATGTCTCAAAGGGAAAGTACTCGTGTCCTTCACAAGAAACAACATTCAAACAAGGCCACTTTGCAAGCATATGGCAACAACAAGTCCAAAGGAAAAGGAAAAGTCATTGATAATTCTACCTTATATAGTCCCACATCCACACTTCTTATTTGGTCATCTGATCTTTATGTGAAAGAATTGTTAAATGTAAAAATGAGGTTGGAGGTAGTAGAAGCTAAAGAGCCGGAAATAGATTGTACAATCCATATAATAACAGTTGAAAACCAGGCTTTAGCAGAAAGCAACAAAGTTCTGGAGGAGCAAGTGGCATTGCTACAGGAAGCTCTCCTGATAGGGAAGACATAATGGCAACGCATGAAGGCGGAGCTGCAAAACATAAAGAAATTTGCAGTGGAGAATATAGAGGCGATGAATGCGAAAACATCCCAGGATAAGGGGAAAGTAGTTGCCTAAATAGACAACCATGAAGAGACATCAAGAGAAGAAAGGAAATGAAATTTCACAAAACCCTACAAAACCTGGGCTCAAGTTATTAGCAATTCTGCAAAGAGAGAAGGAGAAACAAACATTCAAGTTGACAGCATGCAAGATAGAGAAAGCAAGGAAAGACAAGATAGAGCAACAAACATAATTATTAAAGGGGTGAAAGACTATGGGAAAAATGAATGTACTCTTGACCTTGCAAGAGACTTCTTAAAAGACAAGTTGCAATGGCAAGGAAAAATATGCCAAGCATGGAGAGTAGGTAAGCTTAGCGATGAGAGGGCCAGGCCCATAAAAGTCATCATGCCTAGGGTGCGTGATAAAAATATCATTCAAAGCAAGAAGCATCTCTTGAAGGGTTCTCGGTTTTTTCTAGAAGAATATTTAACTGTAAGACAACAAGAGGAAAGGAGGAACGAAATGACAAAAGTTAGGGAAACAAGAGATGAGGGAAAGAGAGCATGAATTTATAAAGGTAAAGCTGTGATAGTGAAATTTGGACCTCCATCCAAAACAAGGCAGCAAAACGATAACAAAGGAGAGGCAAGAAAGGAGGAAGCAAGGATAGTTTGGGCAAGCAGGGACAAAGACTCAATTGTGAGTATTGCATATCCAAACAAATAGAAATCAAGTCGCACCCATTTTTCCTTAAGATTAGTTTGTTGGAACTGTAGGGGTTACCCATGGAGACGAGGATCTGGGTTAGGGCCTATTGCGGAAGGTAGAGACATAATTTGCCTTATAGAAACACATGAGCATGAAGGGTGCAAGACACTGTTGTTTGAAGGATACTGGAAGATAGCAGTATGGAACAAAGCATCAGGGAATGGCAAAGGGCACGAGGATATCATGGTATTAGTCAGAGAAAAAGAAGGTCGTCTCATTCAATTAGAAAAAGAAGACCCAAATAAGTAATTTGTCTGGCTTAAAATATCAGAAAATGGAAATCACATCATAATTGCAGCATGCTATTTTGCGCCGCAAGTTTCAAAAATCTACAAAAGTAGAGGGCTTGACCACAAAGATCCCTTTGTAGCCATAAAAGTAGATATTGCAATATATTCTCAACTAGGTGAAGTCCTTATAGTGGGGGATTTCAATGCCAGAACTGCATGTGAACAAGCTAGCATTCTTTGTTGTAAAGAAGACTGTGACCCTATCTGGCTTACAAAAGAGAGTAATCATCAGTGGGAAAGAATTTCAGAGGATAAAGGTTGCAATCTCTTTGGAGAGCAATTGCTTACGCTATGTGGGGCTTTCGATTTAGTCATTTGTAATGGTTTGACTAGGTGGGAAAAGTCCGGTAATTTCACTTGCAATACTTACAATGGAGCAAGTGTAGTAGATTATGTAATTTTCTCACATAGTTTGTGTGAGAAAATGGAGACAGTGTTGATTGGAGATGAAATTTGGGACTTAAAATCAGACCACAAGCTAGTTTATTTAAGTCTCCCTTGGACCGAAAAGAAACAACTTGGGTCAAAAACTCAGCGTGTTCAACAAAATCCCCCAAAGGGAAGAATTATTTTTACTCTAGAGAATTGTAATACCTTCAAAATAGCACTAGAGAGGCTCATTGAGAAGGAGGAAATCCCATTTCATGGCCTTCGTAGCCATGAAGTAACGCATTTAATCCAAAGCGCACTTGTTGAGTGCAAAAGAGCAAAAATTAAGAAGTCTGAAACAAATTGCTTTCCGGTTAATGCTTGGTTTGACGAAGAATGCAAAAAGGCAAGGAGAATGTGGAAGGAATCAGGCAAGGATAACATAAAGCTCAAAGCATACAAGCAGATATTAAGAAAGAAAAAGGTTGATTTCACAGTTTCGAGGAGAGAAGTACTAATATTCCCTGGGAAAAATAACCCCAAATTATTCTGGAAGGGGCTCCAACCGAAAAAGGTGCAAACTTAAAACAACATTACAGCTTCTGAATGGTTAGACTATGAAAGACAACTTTATGAGCAGGATACCAAGGTTGACCCTCCTCCCTTGGTCAACATGGACACAAAACTCTTCATGGTGCAAGAGGTAGAGATGGGTATCAAGAAGTTGGGTGCTCGAAAAGCAAAAGACTTAGTTGAACTCCAATCAGAGTACCTAAAGTGGGGCTTAAAAATTCTTTCACCTCACATTACAAAAATTTTCAACAACAACTTACAGCAGGGCTTCCCCTCAGATTGGACAACTAGCATGGAAATACCTCTTTACAAGAGTGGTGACGTCAATAATCCCTCCAATTATAGAACCATAATGATAAACCCCTTGTTTGCAAAGTTATTTGGAAGCATGTTAGAAAAGAAAATCAGCAAGTGGGCAAAAGAAAGAGATAAACATGCTAAAGGGCAAGCGGGTTTTAGACCTAAACATTCCATAGTTGATCATTGTATAACTTTAAGGCACGTCATTGAAAAAGTTTGGGAAAAAAAGGAAGAGGTTTTTTGTTGCTTTGTTGATTTCAGAAAATCCTTTGACACTGTGCCTAGGGATAAGCTTTGTGCAGAATGGAGGAACTCGAGGTTCCTAGGCATTTGAGAGCAGTTGTGCATAAATTGTACGAAGAGGTGAAAGACAAAATTAGAACTTCAGCAAGGATTTCTGAAAGTTTTAGAAGCGATATCGGGGTCAAGCAAGGTTGCCCTTTGTCTCCTACCCTCTTTGGTTTATATATTGACAAGATTGAAGAGTGGCTAAATTCGCAAGGGGGTGACGGTTTCCACTTGAGCAAGTTCGTTATAAGGCTTCTTTTGTATGCATATGACCTTATACTGATTGCTAAATCGGCTCTTGGTTTGCAAGAGCACTTACGTTCCCTTGGGTATTTCTGTAGAAAGGTGGGGATCCAAGTTAATATTAGCAAAACGAAAGTAGTGGTTTTCTCTAACAAAAGAAAGCATAACCAACATAAGTTCTACTTCGAAAGCAACATTCTGGTAGAAGTTTCAAACTACAAATACCTTGAAATTGACTTCAACAGAAATTTAAATTGGGATGGTTGTAGAAAGAAAAGAACTTTGGGGGGTTGGAAAGCATTTTATGCTCTTCAAAACATGTGTAAAGAGGCGGAACTGTGGGACTGGAAAACCACTCTAACTCTTTTTGGGCTTCTAGTGATTCCAGTGATTCTCTACGGTTGTGAGTTGTGGGCTAGCAGCACAACCGACATGCAATGGAAACAAATTGAGAAAAATCAGAAGCGTTTGATTACAAACAAATTCAAAATTAAAAGTGAAGTTTGTTATGATATCTTGTTAAGTGAAAGAGGGGTTGCTCCTATTGAAGCAATTGCTATGGTGCGAGTCATAAGATATTTGAAAAAAATTGATCAAATGGAAGAGGGTAGATGGCCTAAGGCTGTGTTTAATGACAGATTGTGCAAAATAAAGAAGACTTGGATGAGGTAAAATATCAAATGGTTTAGTAAATGGGGTATTTTTTTGGGAAGGTATCCTACAAACAGTAAAGAGATAAAAACTGTTGTTATGGATAAGTTCCGCAAATGTATCTGGGAGAAAGAAGAAGTACTACATTGAAGAGTTTAACCCCATAGAGAAAGCGTACATAGGTGCCAAAATTTATTGCAGATCTAAAATTTTTATTGCTAAATTAAGGACTAATTCTCATCAACTCCGTTGTGAAACAAGGTGTTGCAAAAGGCCAAAAAAAATGTGGGAGGAAAGAGTACGTATGTTTTGCTCTTGTGGAAAAATGGAAATAGAAAAACATTTCATTTTAGAATGCAAGGCCTTCAAAGATAGTAGGGAAAATTATGCAAGTATTCTGGCAGCTAGCTCCTGGGATAATATATTCAGCGAAGAGTTTGTCGAGAAACTGGGAGCGTTTATTGTAAAAATCCACAGGAAAAGGGTTGATTACAAGAGCCATATAGAGAAGCAATCTGTCCCATAGGCTATTTGTAGCCTCGTGGACGTTAAAATTACTTTCTTTCTTTCTTTCTTTCTTTCTCAGCCACATCCCACACAATGGACAACAGGTACCTATAAGTATGGTAATTATTTGTTACAAACCTGTCTTCCATCTCTAACTTCGAGTACAACTGTATGATGTCCCACTTCTCCCTCGCCCCTGCATCACACTTTGGAGCACTGATGTCATCGTGTTAGGATTTTTCTGGCCATAAAATTATATTATATCATTTTTTTGGATTCAACTGCTTTAAGTAAGTCATTTATTTATAACCATTTCCTTGAGAAATAATAGTAACTAACTAATTTCTCATGAATAATCCACTCAATACTACATAAAATAATAAATAAATAAATAAATTTGTAAAGACAAAAATTTGTACAATCAAAACCATAAACCATAGATATAAGATCAACCATAAAATTCTAAAAGGAAAACCATAAACCATAAATATAAAATCAACCATAAAATTTTTCAATTCAATTTAACTTTATAAACCAAAAAACTTAAAAACCATAAATCTAATATAATAATAATAATAACTTTAATAATTGATCCTTCAACAATATGACACAACACAGTTTTTATCACCTATATGTAATTGGCAACCCTTATCCCGACGATTGCACATTCTCATAACAGGAGTTTTTGGATTTTGTTACCATTTAGATTTTGTTTTAAAAATATATATATATATATATATATATATATATATATATATATATATATATATATTGTTTTTTTTTCTAATTAAAAAATAATGTTTTTTTTAATTTTGTATAATTATATTTTAATAATAATTTGTATAGTTATAACAAAAATTTTATGATTTTATATTTATCTAGATTTGATTTTGTTGAAAGATGTTTCATTCGTTATTCTATTAAATAGTATTAATTATATTATTAAAAGATTCAAATAGTATTAATTATATTATTAAAAATATTTTCAATAAGTTAACTTTAAATTGATTTATAAAATATATTAAGTTAATATGATAAACACTCATCATTGAATTAATAGAAAAAAAAAAACTTACATATCAATTTACCTTTTTAAAACTGTTCACTAAAAATAAATAACTTTACTTAACTTGGTAAATAAAAATATCTAATAAGAGTAAAATGTAATAGACAAAAAGAGTTGTTAAACACCATGGGATCATAACAAGCCAACAAATAACAAGTAATATTCAAGACACCTCAACATTTTCAAAAGTGCATTCAGCTAAAAATTGGCAAATCATGACTTAGTATGGCATTCCAGGTTAATTTGAGCATTTCAATACAACAAATCCTAAAATTGTCCTGATAAACTGAAAATTATTAGCAAAATTCAATCCCTACAAACTGGAAAAAAAATATCAGTAAAAATCAGATGAATTCTTAAAGATAGTAATAAAAAGAAAAAAAAAGAGAAAAACAAAATAGTAAGATGCAAGAATAATTATCTATTAATTATCCAAAACAATGAAAAGAAAAAAAAACACAAATTAAATTAAAAACGATTTAAATATAACATATTAACGAAAAAGAGATAGTAAAATGCATTCATAATTATATGAGTTATCCAAAACCATGAAAAGAAAAAAAACACACGTTAAATTGAAAACAATCAATCTCCATCCATCCATCATCATAATCATCTCCATCCAGATTTCTGTTATTGACAATCAACCACACTAACTTTGTACATTGAATTATCAAAATGATTGCCGTCAACAATCAACCGTTCCATTGTTTTCTTCACTTTAAAAGTATTGATGAAATGTTTAAAAAGTTAATCTTCTAGCTACGTCAACATTAAGTTGGTGTTGGAGAGCAAATAAATTCACAAGTAGCCCACCTATATTAAGACAATAAATGTTAGCCTGAGTTACTTGTTGGAGAGCAAATAAATTCACTATGTAGCCGATCTACATTAAGACAATAAATGTTAGCCTGAGTTACAAGCTGTTATGTTAAATATAATACATAAAGTTTTCACAACAAGCAATTTCATAAGATATATAAATAGATATTATTTTTGGGATTCAACTGCCTTAAGTAAAGTATTTATCTATAATCATTTTTATGAGAGGTAGTCACCGGATGTAATGAGTGCTGAATAGACTTTTCAAAAATCATGAGAAATTAGTCAGTTATCACTATCTCTCATAGAAATGGTCATAAATGAATAAGTTACTTAACACAATTGAATCCCAAAAATGATATCTAATATAATGCATTGCCAAAACTCTTCGTACTTCACATATATAATACATAAAATTCCCACAACAATCAATTTAATAATTTAATAAGATATGTCTGCATTTTTACAAGATCTTTCCCGTGCCAGAGTGAGTATTAATGAGTCGATTTGCCGCTAACACAAATCTAGGCATTACCTGCAACTCCTCATCGAATGGCTTTGTAGGGCAAAGCAACCACAGTGCAGATTTGGTTAGATTCATTGAAGTTCACTTTTGCATATGAGTTATTACTTGGCAATGTTACTAGATAAACACTAAAATCAAGTAAAAGCTAATGCAAATAACAAACTTCCTCACATATGTGTAACCACCCTAAAATCAGTGATTTCTATTCACAACATTTTCATCCACATGAAAAAACCTGCTGATAGAGCCACACTGCAACAAACAAGCATAATATGACAGTTAGGGTAAAGCAACAATCTGGGTCATAACTCATAAACAAAAATTTAATTGATAGTATAATACAAGATACAAACATCATACAACATCCGGTTAATGGAATATGAAACACATTAGAAATCTTCCACATCCTGCTCTCAGCTACTGTGAAAAATCAAAGAAACGGTGAAAGAATGGCAGAACCTTAATGACACAAGAATATTATACATGGTTTCAATTAGTAGTTTCTAATGATTTGATCAACATCTCATGCATAAAACAGTTCGTATAATAAGGCTACTAATTATGTCTTGGAAGCCTTGGAGAACACAGAAAAGTAGGAGCGCCTTTTCAGTTGAAAGAAAGTACCAAACGAACATGATGAAAATAGAAACCACTCAACTTGAACATAGGATGCATAAGTCTAAAATTAATCTATGTAAGAATCGCACAACTTGTTCCTAAATACAGTCTGGATTATCAACTCAAGCTTGCTCTGACAAGTGGTGATAGAAAATATTCCTAAATACAGTCTGGATTATCATCTCAAGCTTGCTCTAAGAAGTGGTGATAGAAAATAAAGCAGTGAATGCAATATGAAATGGTAGCATAAGAAACACGAAGAAATACACCGGGATGGCTTATATGGAGCACCACACTGTAACTCGAAATAAGAATATTTGTATAGATACTTGTGCCATGAAATGTCTTTTAAAGATGCCAATCAAATAATCTTTTGAGGGGTTGGTAACTGCATCTACCTATTTCACAAGCATGAATTTCAGTCTTCAAATATCTATGAATCCCAATCCATTATTCAGAGTGGATTTACAAAGCATAACTTCCATTTTTAGAATACACAAAATTTTCAAAATTATGACTGAGATTCCAAAGACCACTCGATTCCCATTATCATCAAATAGTTGTGGAAACTCACAAAATTAAGGTGCTTCCAATATCTCACCAAAGTTGTTGTTTCCAATTTGCTCAAGTATATCCTCTGCATCATTTTAAAATCAATTACATCATCAAACAACTTTCAGATTTATTCTGACTAAACACATAAATATAGAGGCAGAATTCAAGACCAAACTTCAAATACAGTGACAGAATTGCCTATTTTTAAAAGGCAAAAGTTCAAAAGACCCAAAGGAAACGAACATTGTTAAAACTCGGAAGTGCTTACCAGCATTACATGCAAAGGTTCCCTTGAACCTGGGGACTGTAACTTTTGTTGATTGATTTATACATACAGGTCATTGTCTTGTGGGGCCTCTATTTGGACTTGTGTAAATTTGGAAAATAGTCAGAAGGTGGTGTGACAAAAATGTAAATCACTCGTTATACTTTCCACTAAAATATCTCAATAATTTATTGATATTTAACAATTGACTGGAAAAGAAATTTTGATTCACCTAATTCTGACCTACTCTACATAACATTTTCACGGTCATTTCCATGGGTATCCTCATGTCTAATTAGTGCATCCTGGTGGCTAGGTGGTGCTTCTATAACACTCAGAGAAATTCTGTGTAGCGTCACTTCTATACCATTTGAGAAACTCTGTGTAGCTTCACTTCTATACCATTTGTGAATTCCTGAAGGGAATAATAGGAATAATTTTATTAAAATGTAGCCTTTCACTGTTTGACATATTGTCCATGATTTTTTTTGGATAAACGTATATAGGTATTTTTATGCAATCATAAAACCAGGAAAATCAAGGAAACAAATTTTATCACAATGCGATGAAAATTGATGTGATGCACCTCAAACATAAGATTTCAAATACTTTCTCACGAATGGCTTCAACATGCATATCACTGAGTAGTTTGTGACATTAAAATAGAAAAAACCATTGGAATCAAAGGAGTGAGAAGATTTTGGATTCATAAGTAACTTGACAGATTCAAACTATGTAACCTTTAGAATATTTTGATAGATGTTACTTGAGAAAAAAAATACCCAACATTTAGCATAAATTGAGATTGTCGTTTATAACAAAAAATTTAAACATTAAGCACCCATTATTCTTTTTTTTTCAGAAGAAAAAAACAATGTTTTATAAGATGAAAAGATGTTACATAATCATGCATAAAGCATATGGTCCGGAGTAAAAACTCCATGGATTAAAATACAGGGAATAACCCAAACCCCATGGGCACATACATCTACACAAAGACTGAAATATGCCAATATAAACCAAGCATGCAGGCTGACAAAAAACCCATAACGGATCAACATAAAGCCCAAGAACAAACAAAACCATGCAAGACAGGTCAACAACCACCCCAAGAATGAGGGGCAAAGGCACAAAGCCAAGAACCCAGATGGAGACATTGGCAGCCCCAAAATCCAATGAACGATAAGCACATCTTCGAACAAAGGCCCCAAAACAATGGCAACAAAATGGGCATCAACAACACCAACACAAATCCACTGACCGCATCCAAAAAAAAAATAGCCCCGTGTGACAAACAAGAACAGCCCCAGTGCCAACAAATCGGATATCGGCCATAGGGATGAAGAGGGGTCGTAGCGGCGAGACAACTAAGAAAATCTCACTGCAAAATGGCAGGAGTCAGCACACCACATCCATGAGAAGCAACAGGGAAATCAGGAGGGAGTCGGTACACCAACGGCCACTGCAAGAAGCAACCCTCCGCGCCATCGAAACATTGCCGCCCACAGGGAAGAGGTAACCGAGAGCCAGCCGCAGAAAGAGTGGGCCACAGAGGATGTTGAGGGGGTCGCAGCCGCGAGGCGGCCGTCAAACCCCCTCGCAAAGGAAACCATTTAAAAAAAAAAAAAAAAAAACCAAACACCCCACTGCAGAATGGCAGGAATCGGCACACCACATCCATGCGCAGCGATAGGGAATCCGAGAGGGAGCCAGTCCACCAACAGTCGCAAGAATAAGCATCCCTTCGCACCAACGAAACATTGTCGCCCGTAGGGAAGAGGTAACCGAGAGCCTGCCACATAAAAGAGTGGGCCGCAGAGGATGTTGAGGGGGCCGCAGCAGTGAGGCGGTTGTCGGACCCCCTCCCAGAGGAAACCCTAAAAATATGCTTCCTTGGTGCGCACAACGTTTTGTGAATTGAAATGTCTTAGAATGTCACTCCCTAAGAATCCACTATTATTACCACCCACTATTCTTACCCAAGGCAAGCAACGAGACACATTTTTTCAGCACAATTTGTTGTGCACACATGCACACTGCGACCTTTTCACCAGACACTAAACTATTTAATTTGAGTTTAAGACTGATTGATAGATAACACCATGCAGAAATATCCATGGGAGCTTAATTCTAATGTTAAAAGATCATAAATTAAATTCAAACTAGTCACCTAAAATGTGTCCATTTACTTGCAGAGACACGTGAAAACATTTAAATAATCCGTAAAAGCTACTTAAACCCACAAATTTTAAAAGAATTCAAACCCTTACCTATCAACTCTTAAAATACTTGCAGAAGCAAATTTCCATTAGAAAAACATATAATACACCCCTTTTACAGGTTCAAGAAAATGTCTCGACATTGCATAAACATTATTGAATGAAGATCACAATTTTTTTTGTTAAATACAAGAGAAATCTCAAATTTTCACCATTCACTCCATGAAAATACCAAATGTGCAAAAAAGAAATTAAGTTGGGAGTTGCAAATTCAAATACCTCTTTTCAAAATCTTGGAAAAGGAAAGTGAATATTTACTTACACGAAAAAGAATATATAAATAAATATTACTAGGATTAAGAAAAAAATTTAAATATTGCATCAACATACAAATTGTTGTTGGCATTATGGAGCCTAATGTGTTGTCATTGATGGAAACCTCCTTAATAAAAATATACTTAATGTCAACATTTATGACTCTAGAACTAATGCAGATTGGTACAGATGCTACAAACGCTATGGACATAGAATTGACAGTTCAGTGACAGATAGTCGATAAAAGTATAGTTTTAGAAATTAAAAACGAATCCTATGAATAAGGATCGCGTACATACACAGGTCCTGTAAGTGAAAGTTACGTACAAAATCTAAACCATGGTAATCTAGATACCAAGAACCATTACCATGGTATTGACCCATAGTAATGGTTGCGATAACGTTTGTTTGATCTCATCAAAGAATACTAACAACATTACCGAGGGATTTACCTAAGGTATTGGCTAAGGCTAAATCTATATAAGGAGATGGAGATCAAGGTGTTGGGTGTGCAAATAATGGGTTATACATGTATAATCTGATCTGAAACAAGTATGCACCATGGAGCATCAAGGTGGCTTAGATCTGATAGATCTGAAATTAATACATGTTGCTTGATCTTTTTGTGTTTATAGGTAATAATGATAGATCTATGATGATGGTATGAATCTGCATATAATGATTTGTGATGTAATAGTATGTCTGTCGATATTTGGGTTTGACAGATGTTGTGTTATGCAGCAAAGGTATGATTCAATGATTTAACATTTGTACGATGGTTTACTTCTAAATGGTCGCGTACATACACAGATCTATCTTTGTAGGGTCACCCATATAGTTTGAGATATGGTTTTCAGTATGTTGAGATCTATATGTGGGTATTATGAATGGTAGTCGTGTACATATGCTGATATGTTTCATGGATGTTTCATATATGTTCTAGGGTTTGCAGTGTGTCTTAATAATGAAATTCGATGAGTTCTGCTATGTTTGTTGTTGTCTATCAATAATGTCTCTATCTTGATGATTTGTGTATGAAAGTGTTGATTGGGTTGAATGTGGAATGGAATATTGATTCGTAATAATTCTATAGTGTGGTGATCATTCATTGTTTCAGTTATCCGTGATTGGTTCAATGATTTATGTATGGTTCAAACTGGTGGTTCCCGCCGAAAATGGGGGCGCTGCCAAGAACTCCGTCGTTTTAAGCTTTGATTTAATTAATTAATTAGCGGATTAGTTGGGGATAAGTGTGGATTAATGCGCACTAAGCGCATTTATGATGCCGCTTGGTGGTAGGTCATGTGAAAGGGCCATAGGGGAGGAGGGATGGCCCGCGGGTTGGCCCCCTCCATTCCGCCATCGGATCCACATTGAAATTTAAATATAACTTGGGCGTGAAGCTTTTCAAGGATTAATGGCTTGGCCTATTGGTAAGGGGTTGTAACGGTTTTGGGGAGGTCACGGGTTCGACCCTGACCTTCGCCCCCATTCATATTTTGCACCACATTTCAATGCCCATACCAAGGTTTACAACTTTGGTTTAAAATCAATATGCAATGCGCCATATGATAATTACGCCATCGCATATAAACTACGCTCCACCTTAGAACTTGTAGCCACCAACATAATATATTCAAACGTTGCTCCATCATTACCATGCGGACTTTGGCTAAAATGCGAAATGCACCCAAACCATATAAACATTTAACCCAAGGTTTGAACTTTGGATATAACGTATACACCATATATAAATCAATCCAAATTAGGACTATGGTTAATTTAATTCGACTGCCATAATAAATTAATCCAACCACCTTATGATAACTAAAATTAATCCAACCTTAGCATTGAAATTCGAACCTTAGGAGCAGGTTCCATAAATAAATAAAAAATTTGAATTCAACCTTAGGAGGACCTTGGGAAATTTCACCTTCTCAAACCCAAACTGGCAAATCATGTTGTGACACTTGTCACATTGCCACTGGGAAAAAACTGAAGAAGATTCGCTGCATGCTGACTGGGCTGCCATGTAATCAGCTTGTCACTGTTCCGCAAATATTTTTTTTTTAATTTGCATGTTCTGAATGGCGATCAGCCGATTATAACTTATTCATTCGAACTCATTTCTCGACAAAAAAATTTGTGTTAGATTCCTGGCGATGGGTCGGTCGCTGTCATTTTGGTTTGGTGCATTTCTGAGCACTTTGAATTTTGGACAAATTTTTGCCCCTAATCCAGATTCTTATCACTCCTTCCCACTGACGTGATTTTGGACCCACAAAAGTTGGTTATCTCATGAGAGTTGAATACTCTTTTGTTTCCCGAGTTCTATCACCTTTATTCTACTTGGAAAAATCTCCATGACAACCACTTGGGTTCACTGACATACCTTGCCTTGCAAATGGCTTGGCTCTTATACCAATGTTATCCTTTTGTTGTTGACCCAATCAAACACTTGTTGGTTGCTTGCTGACTAATATAACACTTTTTTATACCAAATTGATTCCTCGGTGCTTCGAAAACTAATTGATTTCCTTCCCACTAAGAATCATGTTCCTCCTTTGCACAAACATGCATTTGATGCAAGCTTCTCCTTAGAAACCACTTTTCCAAATTAAGCCCATCTGAGTGAACTACAACAATGAGTTCCAACATCTGTAATAACAAGAAAATAGATGACCATTCTTTTAACTCCACGGTTCCAAATTCCACATCTGGAAGAATGCAATCGCCATCTCCTTCTCTTCTTGGCATCAACACATAAAATGGTCTACAATAGCTGCAAACTTTTTTTGACATCTTGTCACAAACACAACCATCAATCTGAAAAACACATCATGCAAGAAACATAACTTGACCACATATCCTCTTGCTCCTTCAAAGCAACGAATTTCACATCATGTGAACATCTCCATGTACTCTTACATCTTGGTGTCAAAACTCATCGACCAAACACAAGTCGAAAAAATATGCCTCTTCAAATGACTGACTCTCAAATCAAGCATAAGCATGTGTAATATTTTGACGATTCTTTTTCCAAAACAAAATGAATTTCACATTTCACGAAACACTTTGTCAATGCTAAGGAACGCTAAGGAACAATGAAGCGAGAAGGATGGTTTATATATAATTAAAGGAGCCGACTTGTGAAAAACCGAGGGTGTTAACAACTTGATTGAATACATTGAATATAATTTCTATTTTCTAAATGGAAAATATAGCTATATTGTTAATGCAAAGGCTAAGTTTCACTTTTTAAGAAAAATGATACAAATAGTTATTCACTCATGCTCATCACATGCATGGCATACCTTGTAACCGAGAACACACAAAAAGGGCACAAGCAACGCTTATGTACACCAATGTCAATTGAGCCTCTTGACTCATATTTGTAAATATTATGTTTCCGTGTTTACATCAAATCCCATGTTTTTGAAAAGTGCAAGTAAACATTAATTGTTTTATTATTATTTTCACTTTATTAATATTTTTATTGTACATTTCAAGGGATTTATTGTACATTATTTTCATCCAAGTTTAGTGAAAAGCATGAAGTCCTTTTATGTGAATTTTATTAACATTATGTCTACTTTCTATAACTTCTTAATTATTAGATATATAGCTTCGTTCTATCAGACATAAGGCTACAATCATCTCATATGTTTATAATTATTTTCAAATCATTATTTACAAATAGCTAAAATTAGAAAATAATTAGTTATAATTAACCAAAGACAATTGGAATTGGAATTACATATGATGTCCCAAACAAACATTAAATTCACCATTGTTGTGAGAACTATGTGTTTGAAAAAATTAAACGAAACATAAAACACAAATTGGACATACCATGTTTTGCAAGACTTAAAAGCACAGATCTCAACAAACTTAGAACCAATACCTTTTACTTACATTATCACTCTATCTTATGGGTAGAAAAAATATCAAATTTATGAAAACTTTTATGTTGGGTCACCTTATATTATCGATTTTGGTGCCTTTGACGAGGGGATTGGCCTTTTCCAGAGTGTGGCGTCCATGGGACTTGTAGTCGAATTCGCACCCATGTTCCTCCGCAAGTCTGTGAACACCGCAATAAGTGTTTTTGCAACGACACTTGAAACCTGTTAACCCAACACGTTTTCTGCAACTAAAACATTGTGTAGGTTTAGGTTTATCAGTCTCACTTTCCACCTTGTTGCTCTGCTCACATTGTATGGTGCTCGACGTGGGATGAGTTACTTTGAGTTTGAGAAGATGGTCTTTGTAACACTTGGAGCACATATTCTCCATCGTCGAGTTTCCGAAAAATCCACACCCTTTAACGCACATCTCTGACTCTCCTACATTATCGATGTTAGAATTAATGGAGATTGGGTATTTTGTTACGTAGTTTTGATTTTGTTTTTTATTATACATTCAGTTCCTATCATTCAGGAATCTGTTCTACTATCCCTAACCAAATGTATCTATTTAATATTGGAGTTTAATGTGAAACCCAAGCGGGTGCATTTGCTTGTAGGAGCTCCTAGTGATCTGCACCTGTGAGCTCCTGTGTTGTTTTCCAATTCATGTCTTCCATGTGCAACTATTGACATGGTATCAGAGCTCAGGAGAGTTGTGAGGAACTGTGAGTAAACTGGGTTGAGCGCGAAGTGTTCGACGTTGTTGGTAGCGTGTAGATCTGTGGGAGCTGAACTAAGCTTTGGAGGAGCGTAAGGAGGAGGCTGCCTACGCAAGCGTACTGCGTGGAGGCTGCCCAGACAAGCGTACTGCGTGGAGGAGCAGTTAGTAGAGGCATTCTGGGACCACTTGGGTTGCTGGTTATCGCTGAGAAAGATCTGATGGAATAGACTGATGTTTATTTCTACGTCACTAAATCTGCTGACTGCAAACTGCAGAGTTTCTTCTACGTGTGCCATAGCTGCAACAGTCTACGCAACAGGAAGATCTGTTGTGGTGGGGCAGAGAGCAGCTCGGAGTGCTGCCAGATCGGAGAGCCCAGGCGGTGGGATATTCCAAGTTGTAGGCTTCGGTAGTAGACACAGGTGGAGGAGCAGTTTTTTGAGGGCTCACTGCTGCATTGACTGCGTGGAGCCCGTAGGCGATGGAGGCTGAGCCTGCGTGGGGGCCGAGCTTGCGTTCAGAGCTGTTTTCTCCATTCATGCTAAGAGCTAATAGTTGTTTCCTGATTGCTAGACGTTGGTCCTTACAATTGAACGCCAGGCTTGACAAGCGAAACCTCATATTTATTGATTGAGGTCGTCTCTTTAGGGACTGTAAATTAAAGTTCGTATCATGATCTATGCTTAACATACAGTTGCTTCATTTTTTTTACTTGCTAGAGTGAAGCGTAGAGAACTATTGGGGGATTCGAGCTCGAGCGGCGTTGAGATCCGGCTTTTGATCCGGGTTTAGTTCTGAAATCAGAAAGATGATTTCAGCACGAGGTCACATTCCTTCCGTTTACATAACTTGATTGCGAACTAGTGGTCGCCAGATCGATTCCCTCAGAGTCAACAATAAGTTGGCGCGCAACGTTATTGTCCACTTCTGGTCACATGTTTAATTCGCAGCAATGCCAGCTACTTTCAATCATCCACCCAACGATTCTAATGGGGTTTCTTCTCATTGAAATTTGAAGGCCCTCATTAATAGAAAAGCAAAATCCTGCTTTGAACCTTTATCTTTTTTTTAGTTGTTGGAGTATTTTTTTTTTCTCTTTCTAAGATGAATTCTCAGATGGCAGAGTATTTAAATGAAAGCAACAAGTTGGATGGCTCCAATTACACAAATTGGAAATTTAAGTTTCAGACTTTGCTTGAGGGACAAAATTCTTATAGCATTGTCACTAGTGATGAATTCAAGCCGACTGCTGCAAATGGTGGATCGAATACAACAATTCAAGATTGGGAGAAAAGGGAGATGAAGGCAAAGGTGCTACTCAAATTATCAATTAAAGATTGCATCATCCCTCAAATTAGGGATTGCGAGACGGCGAATGGCATCTAGACAATTCTCAAAGATATGTATGAAATCAAGAACACCAGTCGAAACTTGTTCCTCAGGAAGAAGATCCTCTCAATCAAGATGGAGGAGAATGAGTCTGTTTCTTCATTCATATCCCGGATAAAGTAAGTTAAAGATAAACTATCTAATATCGGTCAAACCGTGGCAAATGATGATCTGGTGACAATTACCATGAATGGCATGACGGATGACTATCAGATGTTTATAACCGGATTGAATGCAAGAGAAAAGCCTCCGTGTTTTGAAGAGATTACTGGGATTTTACTACAGGAAGAGGAAAGGAGGTTGTCTCTCAAACCTCAAGATCCAGATCTTGCATTGATAACGAAGTTCAAGACAAAAGGGAGAGCAATGGCTGATCAGAGGAGGGGAAGCACATCAAAAAGGACACCACAAGGTATGAACTCGCATAAACATGACTCTGCTCCTAAATGTTTCTATTGTGGTAAGATAGGCCATATTGCTAAATTCTTCCATAAGAAAAAGGCAAATTAGGAGAGGTACAAGCAGAGAATACATGCAAGTCATTTGGCTGATGCAGATGCTGATCAGAATCTGGATGTTAGATTGTTTATGGTTGAGGCTGACATTGCTTTAGCTATCGAGGAGGATGAATCAGATATTTGGTTCATAGATTCTAGAGCCTCCTCGCATATGTCAGGTAAAAAGCAATGGTTCAGAAATTTTAGAGATTCCAACACTGGAGTAAAAGTCTACCTTGGAGATAATATAGGGTATGAGATCAAGGCACATGGAGATGTCCTTGTTACTCTGCCTGATGGAAAGATCAGGAATATATCTAATGTGTGGTATGTTCCTGGCATTAAGAAGAACCTAATTTCTATATCAAAGATTACAAATCAGGATCTCAAAGTAGAATTCTTTAAATCTCATTGTATTATTAAATATTTATTGGATCAGATGAAACCCATTGCTACAGGTATTCACATATGAGGACTCTACAAACTGGATGTGAAGAGTACGCCACAGCAAGCCTTGATGTCATCGGATAAGTCTGCTGAAAATTTGTGGCATCAGTGACTTGGGCATATCAATTTCAGTGATCTCCTTCTGTTCTAGAACAAAGGTATGGTAGATGGTCTTCCTGTTTTGAAAAAGTTGCATATTGATTGTGAAGCATGTGCGTTCGGTAAACAGCATAGAGATGAATTTCCTGTCATTAAAGATAGAAAACAAAGGGATATACTCGAACTTGTACACACTAACTTATGTGGCCCGATGCAGACAAGATCGTTAGGTGGGGCCTATTATTTTTTAATCTTTTTTTATGATTGTACAAGATTCACATGGGTATATTTTCTTAAACAGAAAAGTCATGCTTTTGAATACTTCAAGGAATTCAGAAACAGGATTGAGAAGCAAACACGGAAATTTCATCAGGATTATTTGATCAGATCAAGGGGGAGAAATCAAGAAAGGAGTTTTCATAAAACACTGCAACGAGCATGGGATACAGGAGAAATTTACAACACCTTACACTCCTCGGCAGAATGGAGTTGCTGAGAGGAAAAACATAACACTGGTGGAGTGTGCTCGCAGTATGTTAAAAGGTAAGAATCTAACTAATGGTTTTTAGGCAGAAGCTGTTAATATTGCAGTGTATTTAAAGAATAGGAGTCCAACTAAAAGTCTTGAGTATAAAACTCCTTTTGAAGCATTGTTTGGCTTCAAGCCTGCAGTAAGTCATCTTAGAGTATTTGGTTGTAAAGCTTTTGCACATGTTCCCAAAGAGAACAGAAAGAAGTTAGATTATAAGGCTTATAAATTGCTTGACCCTACTCACAAGGTGTTTGTCAGTAGAGATGTAAAATTTCATGAACAGGTTGATGATGGAAACCATGTTCAAAACAATGAAGAATGGCATGTACCCTTACTTCCAGAAGAGGATAGTGAAACAGGAATCAGTCAGCAACTGGAACAGAAGCAAGAACAATAGCAGCAACAAGATAATGTGGAAGAAAATGAGTTCAGTCCACAAAGGGAAGAAAGCAGCAGAATAATTGAACCTCCATCACTCAGAAGATCCAGCATGCCAAAACAGTTACCTGCTCAATATAGGGATTGTGCGCTCATGACTGGTATGTTAAACATTGCAGAACCTTCTAATTTTTATGAAGCTAGTAAAAGTCCTGAATGGAAGAAAGCAATGAATGAGGAATATGAATCAATCATTAAGAACAATATTTGGGATCTAGTACAGCTTCCTAATGATAAACAACCCATAGGTTGCAGATGGTTATTTAAATTGAAATTTAAAGTAGATGGGTCTATTGATAGGCATAAAGCAAGGTTGGTGGCAAAAGGGTATTCCCAGATAGAAGGTATTGATTTTGAGGAAACATTTTCCCCTGTTGCAAAATTAAATACCATCAGAATGATTATTGCTTTAGCCACTAAGCATCATTGGAAAATACATCAATTAGATGTTAAATCTGCTTTCTTAAATGGTGATTTAAAAGAAGAAGTATATTTAGTACAGCCTGAAGGGTTTTTTAAGAAGGGAGAAGAACACCTAGTATGTAGATTAAATAAAGCTTTATATGGTTTAAAGCAGGCACCTAGATCCTGGTACGAAAAAAAAATCGATTCTTTTTTCGTCATGCACGGTTGTGAACGAAGCAAAAATGATCCTAATTTATATACTGTTTTTAATAATGAAGGACAGATAGTGGTGATTTCTTTATATGTAGATGATCTGATAATAACAGGAAGTGCAGATAATCTAATTGAAGAAATCAAGCAACAATTATCACAGAAATTTGAGATGAAGGACCTTGGATAAATGCAATATTGTTTGGGTCTAGAAGTTTGGAGAGATTCAAGCCAAAATTTCTTTTCCCGGGGTAAGTATGCAAAGAGTCTGTTGTCTAGGTTTAAGATGGATGAGTGTAAGGCTGTGTTTGTACCTTTACAGTAGAACAGCAAACTTCAGATGAATGATGGTTCGAAATATGCAGATGCAACATTGTACAGACAATTGGTTGGTAGTCTTATTTATTTGACTACAACAAGACCAGATTTAGCTTATGCAGTGAGTGTTTTGAGTCAGTTTATGACTCAACCCCATGACAATAATTGGCGTGCAGCGAGAGGAGTATTAAGGTATCTGCAAGGAACATCAGACTTTAGCATTTTATATTTTGACTCATTTTATGTTAAGTTGACAGGTTATACAGACTCTGATTGGACGAGAAATCTAGATGACAGAAGATCAATTACAGGTTACGCCTTCAACATTGGTTCCAGGGTCATCTCTTGGTGCAGCAAGAAGCAGCATATTGTTGCTTTATCCTCAGCAGAAGCAGAATATCAAGCCATGTGTGCAGCAACATGTGAGGCAGTTTGGTTGCGTAGACTTCTCCAAGATGCAGGGGAAGAACAGACAGAAGCTACGATCATCAATTGCGACAATCAGAGTTCCACCAAACTGGCTTACAATCCCGTGTTTCATAAAAACACTAAGCACATAGACACTCAACTTCATTTTGTCAGGGAGAAAGTGCAGTCCAAAGAGATTTGTGTAGAGTATTGTAATTATTGTGATAATATGGCTGAAATATTCACTAAGCCTCTGGGAAGACTGAAGTTTGATTTGTTTAGGGATACATTAGGTGTGTTTAATAATATCATTCTCCATTAAGGGGGAGTGTTATAATTAATGGAGATTAGGTATTTTGTTACGTAGTTTTGATTTTGTTTTTTATTAGACATTCAGTTCCTATCATTCAGGAATCTGTTCTACTATCCCTAACCAAATGTATCTATTTAATATTGGAGTTTAATGTGAAACCCAAGCGAGTGCATTTGCTTGTAGGAGCTCCTGGTGATCTGCACCTGTGTCCTCCTGTGTTGTTTTCCAATTCATGTCTTCCATGTGCAACTGTTGACAATCGAGACCTAATTCTGAATGCATCTTGTCACCCAATTCTTCAACTCGCCTCTCCTCTTTGTGAATGTGATCAATTCTTCTTCAACTCGCCTCCGGCACTTCACATGCGCTACTTTTATTTGACTTCTCCAGTGGAAAAAGACGTATAAACTATGCCATTCAAATACGTACTCAAATCATGTAGCTAACCCTAAGGAACAATGAAGTGAGAAGGATGGTTGATATCTAATTAAAGGAGCCGACTTGGGAAAGAAAGAGGGTGTTAACAACTTGATTGAATACATTGGATATAATTTCTATTTTTTCAATCTAAAATATAGCTATATTTTCAATGCAAAGGCTAAGTTTCACTTTTTAAGAAAAACGATACAAATATTTACTCACTCATGCTCATCACATGCATTGCATACCTTGTAACCGAGAACACACAAGAAGGTAAGCTACAGGTAAACATTAATTGTTTTATTATATTATTATTTTCACTTTATTAATAATTTTATTGTACATTTTAAAGGGAAAAGTTATTTGGCATTTATACCCTCAAAACAATATAGCTATAAATTATAACTAGAATTCTAATAATATTAGTCCGAATCTATTTTAAAGTCAGATCCATCAAAGGCTTATAGTTATTAAATAGTTTGCAGATTATATAGTTTAAGAAATTTTGGAGAATAAACGTATTTAAATGAAAATTTTGATATTGAATCTAAGTTTTATTTTTTTCAATCAGTAATATTATTGTGTATATTTATTTATTTATTTTTTTAAGTTTAATTCAGTCAATATATTCAATATTATTTTTTTATTTTTATTAATTATTTTATATATATATTTTAAAATTTGTTGACAACATCTTCCTCATTGCTAAAATATTATTGTAAATTTTTAAGAAAAAACAAATACTATTTCTAAAAAAAAAAATTGATATTGATTTTTTTTTTTTTTAGCATGAAAAAAGTCTGGTTTATATTAATGTGCTAATACAAAAAACAAAAATTTTCATCCATACATTTGCATGAAAAATTCATCAAATACGTAAAAATCATGTGAGCCATACATCATTCTCTATTTTACCCCATATGCACTTGCAAGAAATTTCTAGACTGCTTGTTCTCGAAATCCTTTAGCAATTTCCTGCAGAAACAAAACTGACACTAACAAAATTGTCAAAACTTTCATCTATCCCATGCTCTTTGTCCCTTAACACCTCCATTATTATTCCTATCATTTTCTGCTATATTCTACTAGTCATTCTGAAAGCCAAATAACCGTAAACCGACCACTCCTCCCTGCGCCTTCAACTTTTGCCAATCTAAGCATATTCTTGAGACAAAAACATGCAAAAGCAGATCCCAATCATTCATCAACCTCCAAAAATTACATTGATATCCTATTTAGAACATTTGTATTGTGCCCCTAGCACCAATACCCTTAGCCTCAAACATTTCATAATGAATCACTCATATAGGGCCTCTCAGTCCCAATTTTGACAGTCGGTCAACAATGGAGTTCTTCTCTCTATATATATGAGAGAAAGTGATCAAGGAGAAAGTACCCACCAACTCATTTATTCGCTCCATCCAAGAAGTTAAATGAACAGGGGCCATATTGTTTCTCTTATTTAGATGTTCAATTAAAACCTTTGAATCCCCGTAAATATGAATGGAATCGATGCACAAATGCTTTGCGAACCAGAGTAGGCCCCATAAAGCAAAAGTATTAGCCTTTGTATTTGAACCCATTCCACCGTACCAGAATAGTTTGTAATGGCATAACGAGTTGAAAAATAACCACGCTCTGCACCCGCATCTTCCATTCTTAGCAGCGCCGTCGAAAAAGCCCACAGGTGAGGTAAAATCAAAAGGTCTCAACCTGCTTGATAGATCCTTTGGTGATTTTTTCAACGATCTAGATCCCTCCCATTGCTGAATAATTTGTGAGTAAATATCAGTATGTGACATAGAACAATTCTCAAAGATATTTAAATTCCTGCACTTCCATATTTTCCAATGGAAAATAAGGGGAACGATGCGGTAAGATTTTCCTTTTGAGACCCACCAGGATGTACATTCCTTTGCAGATTGATAATCACTTTGAAAATTGATAATCACTGTCACAGAAATTGAAAAACTTTCATAAATGTAATCTAACATTCCTAGAGTATACACAGCTATAGAAGAGGTGTTGGTTATCTTCATCCTCAATCTTACACAATGAGCATCTCCTCGAACCATTCATACTTCTCTTTTCAAGATTTGACTAGGTTAAGTTTTTGTCTTGCCAGACACACCACATAAAGATGATAGTTTTTAGCTGTGTGTTTACCTTCCACATATTTTTAAACCAGCACTCCATGACCTGTCCATTGTTATTTGTCATAAACTCCCTGTAGGTTTCCTGAGAGTAGGTGTTTCCTTGTTTTAAGTTTCCTCCCCAAGTAATGGAATCCCCTTCCGACTTCCATCCCATCCCTCTGATCCTTTCCAAATACTTAGTCCGTTTTATAAGCATATGTCCCTGCATCCCAAGTACCTCTGCATCATACCAGATTGGCACTTTGTCCTACCATCTTTTTATGACCTGTGGCAAAAAAGGAAACCCCTTCTATGTAATTAATTCAAAGTATTCTCCTCTAGAGCGATATCTGATGGGAAGCCTCTGATTGCACCATCCCCAATCAGGATTTTATGTCCACTCCCAAATTTCCATTTCAAGTGTTCTTTGAAACATGGCCATTTTTTATAAAGCCCTTCCATATCTGCGAATTTTTTCCCTTTCTGTTCCATCCGCCTAGGAAGGCATCTTCCAATTCTTGAGTTTTTAAGTACTTAAAACGGATAATCTCACTTTAGATACCTTCCATTTGAAAGCTTCTCCACATAGATTTCATAAGTAAATTTTTACTGAATATCTCAATGTTCAGTAAGCCCCAACCCCCATGTTCTTTTGGCATGGTAATGAGACCCCATCGAGCCAAATGTATTTTTCTTTCCCTGTTGCTCCCATTCCATAAAAAATTGGTCACAGACTTTCTGATCCTTTTTATAATAGCTTTCGAAATTTGAAATAGGTGAGCCCAATAGACCATGATCTGCTACAAGACAGCCTGGATAAGGATCAACTTGCCACCTTTTGATAAGCACTTTAGAGACCATCCTTGAATGCGTCTGTGGTATTTTTCAACAATCCATTGTCAATATTTTACTCTGTAGGATGTTGGTTTGAGTCGGAATCCTAAATGAGTAATCCCCTCCGATAATTGCTTCAATTGGAAATTAAAAAGTGCTTCAATCTCATTTAAGACCATCTGTTCCCCATTTACAAAATATATACAAGACTTTTGTTTATTGGCAATAATACCAGTAGCTAGACTGAATCTATGGAATATATGATACATCGTCAACCAACAGGATCGTATCAACATCCCAAAGAACATAACATCGTCCACAAATATGCTATGAGAAATCGCCTTTCTTTCAGTGATCCTGATCCCCCTGAACGTGCCCATTTCGGTAGCCTCATTTAATTTAATGCTCAATGCATCCATGGTTAAAATAAAAATCAAAGGTGATAGTGTGCATCCCTGTCGCAGGCCTCTTCCAGGCTCGAAAAAACAAGATGCAGTCACGTTAATAATAACAGCCATCACAGATGTTGTGACACAACACATAATCCATTCAATGGCATTCCTGTGAATTCCAATCTTATATAGCACCATTTTTAGAAAATCCCAGTCAACTCTATCATATGCCTTAATTAAGTCCATTTTCATAAAAATAGCCTCGGATTTTTTGCAATGTATCATATGCATAACCTCCTATACTGTGGCAACAGCATCGTGTATTGTACTCCCGTTTAAAAACCCTGATTTCTCTTTGGTAATGAATCTGGCCAGAGTCCCTTTTAACCTTTCAGTTTTTAACTTGGATGTGATCTTATATAGAGCATTGCATAGTGAGATCGGTCGATAGTCATCGAAAGAGTTGGTTCCCTTTTTTTTAGGAATGAGAGCTATAAAATTAGAGTTGACAAATCTCATAATCCTCCCTTCCCTTCTTATTTCCTCGACCATTTCCGTCACCTCTTCTAGCAATATATCAGAAAAATGCAAGAAAAAATCGGGAGTCCAGCCGTCCGGGCTAGCACTTTTATCAGGTTTAAATGATGTCAAGACACCCTCCACTTCCGCCATTTCAAATTTTCTAAAAAGAATCTCATTTTCTACTTCATTAAACATTTTTGGAAAACCTTGTACTGCCCATATTTGATCAGGGATGTAGGCCCCTTCTCTAGCCTTATAAACATCAGTAAAATATTTAACATCCTCCTACTTAATGCTTTATGTAGTATATGATTCCCTTCCTTAATTTGTGATATGTCATATAGCGTTTTGTCTCCTCCTTTCGTTAGCAAAGCTATGAAAATATTTGGTATTATGATCCCTAGCCTTGAGCCATGTAGCTCTACTTTTTAATCGCTAAGATTTTTCTTTGATATTTAAGATATTCTTCTTTTCTAACTCCAACTCCCTGATCTTTTTCCAAAATTCATCTTGCTGCTTTCCGTTTTCTATATATTTTAACAACATCTTAGTATGTGCCATGATCTCCTACAATATGTGTTCCATTTTCCTCTTCTTTTCTCTTTCCCATATTTTAACCCTCGACTTTAGGACTTTAAGGCTTGTAGATAGGAATTCCATTGAATAGGCTCCATGTTCTTGTCTATTGGAAGTAAATAAATATCTAACCAGAAATTTAAATTGGGCATCCTCCAGCCATGCCCGGTTGAACTTGAAAGGATAGCCCAACACCACTTTCTCAAATTTCCATTTGAAAATAATAAGGTGATGATCGGAGATCATCAAATCTTTCACAATAACCTCGACCCCTCCCATAAGGGAGAGCATGGCTTCCTGAAAAAGTGCATCCTCTTGGCTATGAAATCCTCTCCCCCTCTCCCATTATACCATGTCATTCCAAGAGCAGCCAGAGGAATATCCTTTAGACCATTATCTATGAATAGATCAGACAGGAAATCTGATAATGGATCTTCACGGCGAGAACCCCATATATCGTTTCTGCTCATAGTGCAATTAAAATCCCCCACCAGGATAGAAATATCCAAAGATAAAAAATTGCATCTCTCCATCTGCCTCCAAAAACTCTCTCTATCATGATAGGGTGCATACAGATTAATCAAATTAACTCTTTGATTAAGACCTCTCAAATGCCCAATAACCAAGATACCACCAAAAAAACCATATGCTTGAAATGAAGCCCATCTCGGGCCCCATATCACTACCAGCCCTCCAGATTTTCCATCCTCATCCTTAGCAGTGATGTGCCAATCTGGAAACATTTTCCGGAAATAAACTATAGAATTGTCAGCATAGGTCATCGTTTCTTGTATAAAAATAAGGCACGGATTCAAATTCAAATAAAAATCCTTAAGTGACAAAAACTTTCTCTTCCCCCCAATTCCCCTTATATTATGAGAGCACAGAATCATCAGTAACTAGTTTAGAGGGCTTCAGGGCTCTAAGTACCCTATCCAGAGCGAGAGTTACAGGGACATCCCTAAAACTACCATCCGAAAATTCTGGCTCCCTAATGTCCGCAACCATCACCAGTTTGTTTTGTCGTGGCCTACCCCGCCCTTTCCTCAAAGTAACATTAGAAGCAGACAAAGGATTGATGATAATGTGGGGCAACAGTGGCTTCCAGAATCAATAAGAAGGGAAGTCAAATCAGCCTCGAGGTTGGAAAGAAGAAATTCAATTTCGCTACCCACTGAATTTCTCGGCGACAGTGGCAAGCTATCCAAAGCTGGACCTAGTAAATTAGATTCCAGGGGAGCTTCCAACATTGAAGGTGTAGATGATGGGGAAATTACAGGGCCCTCATGAGAAACCCTGTGAGGTTTCGGCTTCAAGTTAGGACACAGGTTATAGTTTTTACAAGGCAGTGTCACCCCTTCCCCACCCGAAAATTCACATTGTTCAAGTCTGAATCCCTTACCCACAGTGGCACAAAGACCATCAGTCACCGGTAATTCAGAAATAGGAGGATTTGAAATGTGTGTCGAAATCCACTTACCCGAAGATTCAACCTGCCGCAAATTCTTCCACAAATTAACCTTCGCGCTCTCCTTCTCATCCGGCCCCAAAATTTCCTCAGCCAAATTATCATCTTGACGAAGAAAATTACAGTTCCTCCATAGATGCCCAGTTTGGTGGCATGCATGACAGCGGAATGGTAATTTCCAAAAATCGATGATTTTCTTGTGAATTATCTTCTCCCATTCCAGGTCCACAAATGCAGGTAATCTGCCCGAAAACGAAAGTTCAACCAATACCCAATCTATCCTTTTGTCAAATGTTCTGAGGCATTTCGGATCAACAAACCTGCACGTGCCGATGGAATTACCATTGGCAGTCAGCACCTGCAATGTACAGAACTCCAGCGGAAAACCGGGAAGCTTTACCCAAACCATATAGTTGGGAGGGATATCTCAGTTAGGGTTAAACCCAACGTACCACTTATGCAGTGCTAAAAATACCCTCCCATATACCCTAGTGTGCCTATAAACCTCCCCCACATCCTCAGATTTTGCAAAATGGAAACTCCACCAGTTATTTTGCAGGCGGCATATCTTCAGCGGATAACCCAGCAAAGTGATCCATGCATCCATCAACCACTGGATAAGGTCAGAGTTTTCCATATTCTCGTACACCCACCTCCCCACCAACGTACGCGTCTACAAAATTTTCGCCCTTTCCCACATAATATCCTGCCAAAAGCTGAGTAGTTGCCCCTCCGGAAGTGGTTTGAAGGGCTTAACTGGGCGCTCCCCCAGCAATTTCTTTTCAGAATTTTTTTTTTTTTTTTAATGTAACTACAAATTAAAGTTCAGAATTTAATTGTTAAAGATCAAATTTCTACATTTTAAAGGAAAATTTTTCCAAACAAAAATACACAAAATTAAATGAAAAACTATTTCAATGTAAGAAGAAGAAAAAAATTTAAATAGATTCATATAAAATGGATGAATATAAATTTTGAAAATTAAATTTGGGTTTTTTTTGGAAACTATCTATTCACTTGCCTCTCTATTCACTTGTTTGGCTAATCTATATATAATAGAGTATTATAAGCATTGTATTTTTTCTTGAACTACTATTTTTTTTTTTTTTTTTTGTACTAGGAGAATCGGCAACGGCACTGGTATCGTACTCGCGTGACACGGGGTCGAATCCCACTGGCTACCACTATACTCCTAGGAGGAACTGTCGAGCCCGCCACAATAGCCCTCGGGTTATCCGGGACTTGAACTCGTGACCTACACAGCGGCACGAACGCCTTAGCAGTGCATCCGCTGGCCACTAGACCAAACCCCTACGGGCTATTGCACTACTATTACGTGTCCATAGAAAGAACCCAATATCCTCTATGTATTTTGAATTTTCTTGGAAGATTAATACATGACTATGAAGTATGTAAAGATAATGGGTTTTAACTCATAGCAAAAATCTAGGTTTAAAGAAATGAAAGAGATTAAGTATCATCAAAATTATAAAATAATAATAATAATGGATTATTATAAAATATGAAATAATCCAAAAATAATAAATAATATAATCATAATAATTAATAATTATATAATTATAAAAGCCTATTCTAAAAGACATGACTTTCCCTTAATTTTTATACAGTGTCATTGTATGCAATATATTACTTTTTTTTCAAAATATTTATTTATAAAAATTATTTATTCTATAAAAGATATTTTATATTGTAGATATTCCCTTAATATTTATTTTTGTGCTCAAAATATTTATTCATAAATATTATTTATTTTATAAAGGATATTTTTATATTGTAGATATTCCCCTCATATCAATGACGACAATATATTAATTATGTACTCAAAACATTTATTTATAAATATTATTTATCTTATCATGAATATTATCATATTCTAAATATTATGAATAATTGTGTGATAAATAAGTTTGATTTGGGCGTCAATGTAATGTTCTAAACTAGAAAATACATTGAATATCAACACATGCATTAAATTGCAACCAAAAAATTTCACACATACAAGCACAAATTTACATAAATAGAAATACGTCGGAGAGCCATAGAATAGCAGTCATAAAACTGAGCCATTTTATAGATTTTAAAGTTTAAACTTAATACAATGGAGTGAATATATAGAACATGGGCCTGAGCCATTTTATAGATTTTAAAGTTGAAACTTAAGACAATGGAATGAATAGATAGAACATGGGCTTGCTACTGCAAGCATGCAATATCCAAGCAAGAAAATAAGTGAAATATCGAACTGAAATGGCTCAATCTATCCAAACACACAGCCTAGAAATTATTGATGATGTTGTTGCTACCGTTGGAGGCAAACTGTGAAATGAACCCTCAAAACTGCTCCAAAATTTCTGAAAAATGAGAGAGAGACTCCTCACACCCCAACCAATTAAACCCAAAAATATATTGAGCTAATTCCATTGACCCAAAATGCCCAAAATAGTGTGAAAATCCTAGCTAAACTAGCAATTCGCCTTGCTATAAGAATTAGTATTTCATGCTTGAATATCACGTGCAAATTTCTAAAATTTTAACCACTAACTCCTCTCTTAAAACCCAGAAAAATGTCAAGTTGAATCCACAAGTCATTGAAACCCCAAAATCAATGTGTGCCCCTTCACAGTCTGATAACTAGTTATAGAAATCGAACTGATGCAAGAATGCACAATTTCCCCAAAGGGAAACTCCTCCAAATCCCTGCAAAATTCCTTCCTCAAACTATTATCCAAAATCAGCTCTGATGCCTGAAAAAACACTACTGCTCAACCCCTGTGCAGAGAATCACCAGTAAACCCCAGTGCAACCCCAAAAAGAGAAATTTTGGCCCACAAATAATGTTGATCTCTACCTTGCAAATCCTCTACAAAATTATTGGAATCAATAGGGAAAATCACATGAAAAAATAGTCAGAATCCAAACTCACAATAGTTGATCCCCCAATGAGCAACTTGAACTGCCTTTGTGCTCAAGGAGTGGCAAACAAAGTGAATATCCGCAATAAAGCTCTGTGGAAATCCTAAATTGGATTCCCCAAATTACATCACTAGGGAGACACTCGAAGTTCTGTGAAATGAGGGTGGAATTTATGCTTGGAAATTATTTATGTTAAATAGCTCTAGTTGATTTGGCTAAGTATTTCAAGCAAACTCTCCAATTCTGAAATGTAATGCCAAATAGAATACTCAAAATGAGGCTCTATCCTTCCTTTTATTGTTTCTTTCCCTTCATTACACCATGGGTCGATTTCTCTCACATTATGATTTGATTCCATGGTTTAATTATTCCCATGGTTTGATTTCCATTTTGGTAACCTCCACAACTTGTCTTCACTTTCATTTTTCTTTTCTCCTAATTTTGGCCTTATTTTCTCTCCAAAATTTATATTGAGCCGTCATAACCCATTTTCCTAAGTTTATTTGCCAAAAGTATTTGTTATTCACAAAAATTGTAAAATTGAGAATTTCACTTAACAAAATTATTAATTAGGGACATGACAATCCTCCCCGCCAAAAATTGCTTGTCCTCAAGCAATGCTTGAACAAGTTCTCTCTTTGATTGTTGATCACCACTATAACCATGAATAATACCAGGGTCCCAAATGTGCCACTAATCCATCCCCAATCTCATCATTGTCCTGGCATGAAGGAATCCTTGGTACCAGGATTCCAAGCCATCCAAATCAACATGAAACACCCCTTGCTCCACCAATTTTCCAACCAAGTATATGCCCCAGAATCCCTCTGCATATTTTCCATGATTAGAGCATCATGATAATAAATATTTCTGAGCAATTCATTGTGAATTTTCTCTACTGAGTAGTCAATCTCGTGTACATAAGGAGTAGGCTCTTGAAGATACAATCCAACCCCTATGGAGATTAATTATTTCCCACATTTTCTCCCCCTGGCCTCCTCATGTTGATCATCATATCATGTTGGTGAAGTCCCCCATGCCAACAAAAAACCACTAAAACCCAATCTAATATCTTAATGATCTCCCCCTGAAGGAACCAGATCACCCATGAGGGTAGTTGAATTGTGAAATCCTATGATGTCTGAATCCCATGCCAGTATCAGAAGGGTGCCACCATCTTGACGTTGTGCCACTATGACTATCACAGACTTCCCATCATGCGCAGATTATATCATCCTCTCCTCGAACATGATGGTGAAAAAACTGTGAAGGCCAAGCTCATCTTGCCCTAGCATCTCCATTGTATCAATGTCTACCCATCTACAAACACTCTCGGGTTAGAGCAGTAACAAGGAAAATCAGACTTGTCATGCAACAAAGGCCTTAGCACTCCCCCATATGTCAAACCAAGAGTGAGATGTGTCACTTTCTTCCGTGATCCCTCTCGTCACCAAATAAACTGAGAAATCAACCAACTGAATCCTTGGATCCTATAGCCATATCAATTGTGGCATAGTCCTAACAACTAGTTGAACCAACTCATACCATGCCTTGGGTCCCTCCATGTAATCAGTATATGTACTCTATACATCTTGAATCAATATGGTGCATGTAAGCCTACCATGTTCCTGCCATAACACATTGTGAGATCTGTTATCCTACCTCTTATAGGTGTTGCCCAAAACTTCCTGGAGTCTAAACATATGCATGAAAAATGGGCCCACCAACTATTGTATATGCTCTTTATAAATCTCAGAATTTCTCTCCTAATAGGTTTCATGCATCTCTTTAAATGTGGGCTCGAGGGTGGATCATGTACTATCCCTTCAACAGATCGGACCATCCCCAAGCCTGTACATGAAAACTCACACCTTGACCATATGCCACAGCTGGAAAGCCTCTCTCCTAATACATTGTTTCATGTCCAACTGTCTCAGATGAACCTCCTGGGTCTTGTTCCTTGTGATGAAAGCATCAAGAGACAATAACCAAGTCCCCTGTGTCAATGTGCAATGTTGGAGAGTGATAACTAACATGACTCCATGCACAACCAACATAATCAAACAACTCACAGAGTCTACCTTCTCTCCTGCCAACCCAACCAATCAAAAATGTTGATGGAGATATGAAAGTGTGTGGATGCTCAGTCACTGGATTCATCGCATTTCCAATGCCCTCGCAATCCACATCCATTATTTGGTGGGGAATCCCACCTGGATCACAATAACCATCATTCTGCATCTCAAGTATATGGTAGGAAGCCCCTACTCGATCCCAATACCAACCTTGGCTTCTATTATCCCCAATTTACTAAAGCCCCTACTAATCTTTACTCTCGACTACCACCATCTCCATAAATATAGCCCACTCCACTGGGTACCAACTCATAATTTTATGACATCCAACCCCAAGGGAAAGTTTGAATGCATGTGTACTCGTACACACAACAACTCCAACCTGCGCAACTCATGTTGCCTCATCTCACAATCCTAGTCAACACATAATATATGCCTAGGTAGCTCTACCGCTCTATCCCTAATGTGAAAAGGTAACCTAATAGTATTATCATCCCTACCAATGTATGCCTAAAGAGGGCTTCTCCAATGTTTCAATGTGTACTCCTCTAACTATACCATTAGGGAATCCAACCACTCCCCAACACAAGTCAGCTTGGTCGTTTCCTTGGCACAAACTGCTCTCATGCATCCAGCTCCTTTTTTTGATGTAGAATGGTATCTCAAACAGTTTTGGCCTTCTTTTTCAATGCTAGAATTTTGACCTAGAGTTGATGAAATTGTTGTGGCGGTTAACATCTATAAACTTGGTCACAACTTTGGTTAACTCTGTGTCTCCTGGAACCTCATCAACTGGGGATATGTCTTCTGGAACCTCATCAATGGTGGGCAACTATGTGTCCCTTGGCACCTCATCAATGGATGTATGCTCAATTGTCTCAACCAATGTGTCAACTGGGGCTACTAAAGGAAACTCGAACAAGTGTGGCTCATGTGTCACACTGGGTGTATCCATGTGATCCTCGCAATCTTGTGTGCCCTTATTCTCCTGCTCAACCTCCTCCTTAGGCTCACCGTCAGTGGACCTATGCCCTAAGCCCCACAATAGGAAGTAAGATCTCCTCTTGGGCCCATCATCTAACTTATATTTTTTTGTCCACTCCTCTTGAGGAGGTCCGGTGCCCTGATTCTGCTGAATTTTCCCACATGGTGTAAGTGGCTTCATTCTTGTGGAATGCACACATCTAATGCCTATGTTATAAGGATGAAGATAGATCAGTTTTATTCCCTTACTGAAACAAAATTGGGCTAAAATGTATATCATAGCCTCATGGTTTTTGAGGATATCCTCCATGATTCTCTGTGTACTCCTCCCTTTTTGTATCAATGTAATGTCCATAAATTTCACCAATCGTTGTGCATAAATGCCTACACCTTCATGATATTTCTAGGTTCCCCACAGCTATCCAAGATCATGTTCTGATACCATTGTAATATTTTGATCTATAAAATATAATTAATATCAAGACATGAACTAAATTGCAGCTAAAAAATTTCACACATGCAAGAACAAATTCACACAAATAGAAATAGGTTAGAGAGCCATAGAATAGAAGTCACAAAATTGATCCATTTTACTGATTTTAAAACTGGAACTAAATACAATGGAGTGAATAGATAGAACCTGGGCTTGCTAATGAAAGCATACAATACCCAGGAGAGAAACTAAATACAATGGAGTGAATAGATAGAACCTGGGCTTGCTAATGAAAGCATACAATACCCAGGAGAGAAACTAAGTGAAATTACAACTGAAATGGCTTAATCTATCCAAACACACTGCCGAGAAATTGTTGTTGTTGTTGCTACTACTGTTGGAGGAAAACTGTGAAATAAAACCTAAAAATTGCTCCAAAATTCCTAAATAATTAGAGAGATACACCTCACACCCAACCTAATAGAACCCAGAAATATTTTTAGCTAATTCCAGCTGACTTGGAATTCCAAAATTAGTGTGAAAATCCCAGCTAAACCAGCAATTTCTCTACTATAAGAATGAGGATTTCAAGCCTAAATATCTCCCTGAAAATTATAAAATTATAACCAAAGAATCGTCATTAAACCCAAAAAAACCTAAAAAATACAAAATTGAATCCACCAGTCATTGAAACCCTTAAATCCACATGTGGCCCTTCACAATCTACTAGTGAGCTATATAAATTGAACTGCAGCAAGAATGCACAATTTCCCTGTAGGGAAACTCCTCCAAATCCCAGCAAAACTCCTTCCTCAAACTATCGGCCAAAATCAGATCCAATACTCAAAAAAACACTACTACTAACCCCTGCACAGAGAATAACCAATAAACCTCGGCGCAACCCCAAAAAGAGAAATTGTGGCCCATAAATGATGTTGATATTTTCCCTACAAATCCTCTACAATTACTAGCATCAATAGTGAAAATCACCTGCAAAATAGTCGGAACTCCAACTCACAATATTTTATCCCCCAATGAGAAACTAAAATTTCCTTTGCGCTCAAGGAGTGGAAAACTGGGTGAATACCTGCAATAAATCTCTATGGAAATCCTGAATTGGAATTCCCAGATTACCTCCCTAGGGAGACACTCGAAGTTCTATAAAATGAGGGTGGAATTTCCACTTGGAAATTACTTGTACTAAACAGCACTAGTTGACATGGCTAAGCAACTCAAGCAAACTCTCCAATTGTGAAATGCAATGCCAAATAGAATACTCAAAATGAGGCTCTAGCCTTCCTTTTATTGTTGATTTCCCTTCCTCATACCATTTGTAGATTTCTCTCACACTATCCTTTGATACTATGGTTTGATTATTCCCATGGCTTGATTTCCATTTTGGTAACCTCTAGAACTTATCTTCACTTTAATTTTTCTTTTCTCCTAAGATTGGCCTTATTTTCTCTACAAAAATTATTTTGATCCCTCATAACCCATTTTTCTAAGTTTATTTTCCAAAAATATTTATTATTCACCAAAATTGAAAAATTTGGAATTTCCCTTAAAAAAATTATTAATTGGGGACATGACAGTCAAAGCCTTGTTTTCTAATCTCAGCCATTAGCCATATAAGATTTGTATCCATTCAATAAATAAATAAATAAAATCGGAGTTTCTCCCAATTATTCATGTATTTGACCACATTAAAAGGATTTTTTTTTCATAAATATTTAAAATACACATAATAAAGGAAGAGTGAATAATGATTATCTTGAGTCATCATTAATTACCATTGGTATTTACAAGCTAGTGGTTTTTGCAACCCATGTGTTGGAAACATAATCCTTTTGGCCTATACAATTTTGGCACATTCACTTGAGTGGAAGGGGGAAAGCCTCAAGTGAAGGCCAACAATCATGAAAATACAAGAGACTTCTTGGAATATGAAGAAAACATGTATTAATATGTAAATTTTTTTAGTAATAAACATCATATGATTTATTCAAATTAATCTACTATTTGTGATTGTTCTCAACAAGGTATCAGAGCAGGTCAAGTGTGGGCATTTTCTAGAGCCTATTAGTTATGGAATCCTTCATTGTTCTTCTCTACGTGGAGTAGATAAATACTATTCTTCTAATTTATTTTTTTGCATTTCACTTCAACACATTTCTATTTAATTGGCTTCGAACCCCAGGGCCTTTCAATTGATTACACATTTTGGCATGTTGGTGGCCTAGTGTTCCCATCACAACTCCTCTCATTTTGTCTTTAGTAGCAATAATTTACCCATTTTGAAATGGAAAAAGCTTCCTCTCATTTTGAAGCACCTCTTTGACATATATGATAATTTCAACATAGATACACCCTCATTCTTGAGATGTACAACACCCATTTGGGCCACTTTCTACAAATAGGACAATGGCAAACATTCTAGTCATGGCGGTATTATTATGTTTTTGTTGATGGTCAACTGGTGGTGGTTGTTGGTGGCTAAAAATAACTAGAATTTCATTTTGAAAACATGCCAGGTACAGAGGTGACAGCAATACTAGTACTAGTACTCATACTGTCATTTCCTCCTTTAGTCATGGCTTCAATTAGTTTAGAGAATCAAGTAGTGGTCTAAGCTACATGCACATTTCCTAAGGCTAATATGCTTGTAAATAATCTAAATGTCTATCCTAGTGTCATAAACCCCCCACGACCACCAGGATGACTAATCTTTGTCATGGCCACTGGGATTATTAACGTGTAATAAAAAACATATAGATATGTGTATAGCCCAATTTATTTTTTCCTCAAGTTATCAAAGTTCTTGAGGATGATTTGGATGGGAAAGGACTGGTATGTGTGGGTATACCTAATGATCAGTCCAATAGGCTATAGTTTTATACTTCGAGGTGAATTCCATTCTTTGGTAGCACTCCATGGAGGTCTGAAATCTTAGAAGGCCTTTATGGTAGACATCACCTTCTTTATTTGGATTACGACAAGGGATCTGAGTAAATTCCATTGCAAAAATCTATGTATAATGAAAAAGAATGAAACTATAAACAACAAATTATTGGAAAACTCAACAAGTGTCTCAGAATTTTTGGTACTCCATGGGCACTAAATGGGTAAATTATTGCTATTAACCTGCCTTAAACCACCACCTACAGAGATTTCAGCTTATGATACCCATCTCATTACTGTGTTGTTATATTTAAATCATCATCACTAGGAACTTCCACTTCGAAGAAGAATTCAACTTCTAGCCAGATTCAGAATTATTCTAGGAACTACTTCGAGATAAGTTATAGAGTTGGTGGTCAACCTCAAACTACCACTAGTAGAAGAATTGAGCTTCTGCTACTTTATTTTGTTTTTGGTCTTTCTTAAACGACAATAATTTCCCATGGTATTTTAAAGGTAAAGAAAAACAAAAGAAATACAATTATATATTTATGTCAATGATAACTCGTATTCTTTTACATAGAGGAAATTATCGAAGGATTTGAAGGTGGCAATTTCTCACGGTATTTTCAAGATAAATAAAAACAAAAGACCTTCAAATATATATTTATGTGAATGATAATTTTTTTATTTACACATAGAGGAAATTATCTTAGGAGTTAAAGGTGCATAAGTGGATATATATTTGAATGGTGAAGGAAAATGTGTATATAAAAAATAAGCTTTGAAGTTAAAAAAGTGTGTTTGAAAAAGACCTTCAAATATATATTTATGTGAATTATAATTTTTTTATTTACACATAGAGGAAATTATCTTAGGAGTTAAAGGTGCATAAGTGGATATATATTTGAATGGTGAAGGAAAATGTGTATATAAAAAATAAGCTTTGAAGTTAAAAAAGTGTGTTTGAAGTTATATATATATATATATATATATATATATATATATATATATATATATATATATATATATATAAAGGATTATTTTAAATAATTTATTCAAGTTTCTAAATTACTAAACTATCAAGGAAAATTTATATATGTGTGTAGGGGGGGTGTTTATTAAAGATAATAGCCAATCATCATACCAAATTTGACCATCATTTTAGAAAATCACTATCATTTATCGTTAAACATCAGATGCAAATTGCATAAGACCCTTTTGTGAAAATATCGATCAATAGTATTTGATATTGGAACATTGAAGCATTTTGTGGAAAAATAAATACACCTAAATATAAGTCAACATAGCTTGTCAATAGATCTCACTGAGAAAATCAAGTTGAACCTGTGATCTGAAGCTCTCTAGAAAACTTGAGTACAACAAGTGCAATTTTATAGAGAGATTGGTTAATTTATGGTAAATAACTACCATTGTGACATTATTTCACATGGATGTTGATGATTTTTTATTTTTTGGTTCACCCCATAGCTTAGTCTCATCATGATTATTGTGGCTAGATACACCACCATTGTTGCTACCTATTAGTGTGATGCTTCAGCTAAATTATTGGGACAACCTTGTCAGTATGCAAAGGGGTGAAGGGTATTTATTAATTGGAAATATAAAACTTGTGGGTAAACATTAATCCCAAAGAATATCAACTCAAAGGTTGTGACCAGTAATCACACACCAAGTTGGTTAATATGGATTAATAAGTTGGCATTATCTCACGTTGTTAATAAACATTTCACCATAATAAACCATGAAGGATTTAAAAGGGAGACATTAAGTTTAAAATAAAGGCATATTGATGAAGTAGGTCTTTCACATTTTTTTCATTCACTCATTAATAAGTTTGAAAATTTTAAATGGGGACTGGTAATGGAAGCCTTCCTAAAACTTTTAGCAAATATGTTTTCACTATTTAAACTCAAAGGAACAATTACATGAAGGGATGTTATTAGCTCTATTGCTCCTACTCAAAATGACAATTATGTTGGTACATAATGTGGTAACTAAAACAGATAGGGATAATTGAAATGAAATATAGGGATAAAAAACAATATGGCATAAGCAACTTATCATATCAAATGACAAATAGGGATAAAAAACAACATGGCATAAGCAACTTACAATAGAGTATTTGGGACTATAATTTTGTCTCACAATTCATCGTTAAATATTTTATTAAGGGAATTTTGATGTCGAGAATGGGCATCAAAACAAAAAATGTACTAACAAAATAACAAACCAATAACATTCAATATGATGATTTCATCCTAGGGTTAAATATTTTGGAGGGAAAATGAGAAAATTACATTTTTAGTTGTATTTTTGGATTATCAAGTGTAGATGTTGTTCAATGTGGAATTAAATTCCAGTTCCAATAAGAACATACCCCGCATACACTTTTTCATGTATTTTCAATTTTTTTCAACATGGATCTACTCAAAAGTAAGTTGAGTGTGTGCTCATTAGATGTGGAATTTAATTATGCATCTAACTTGTTTCATTTAAGTAAATTTATTAGGAGATAAGCCAAAAATACAACTAAAAAAAAGTAGTTTCCTTTCTTTTTCTTTAAAAATTTATAACTCTTATTTTATTATTCTCCTTAGGAGATACATTTTAGACCTCAAAATTCCCCTAATTATTTTGTGATGATAGTGACATTATTTTGGGTTTGCCTTAAATGGAAGCACAAAGGTCCTTTATCTTAAATATGAAGAAGAATTTTTTGACATTTTCCTACAATAAGAAATAAATAAGACTCTGGGATGTTACGTTGGAGTCAGATTTAGTAACACCAAAAGACATGAAAGATATCAAATCTAATTATTCAATAAAACCAAAAATCAATGAAAAATATGCAAAAATAAGTTGACATAACTATCGCGAAGAAAAATGAAGAAATTTCTCACCTCAAGGACCATAGTGAAAAATTGCTTACGCAAATTAAGAAGCTTAAGAGAGACAAGACGTTGTTGGAAAATATAGTATAACAATTATCTAGAAGGAAGTATCAAAATATTTAGATGTGAAAAATAAATTTGAACAGAAGGAAACAAATACATATCCCGTTAACCTCACAACTCAAACAAATCTAAATCTAATTGAAGTAAAGGCATACTCGTATGTCGTAGTTAAAATGATGTAAATTCTAAGTGAATATTCTAAAATCAACTCAACAACATCAATACTATAAATAAATAAAGAAATTGTCACAAACATGATAAGGGGAAGTCAAGACACAAAAACTTCTTATAGACACCCAAACCATATGAGTAGACATCTAAACCAATCAGTGAATCCATGTCACTCAAAAAAGAAACAATTGATGTGCATTCCAAATAATATCGATGTCAGCATAATTAAGTCGTATAATAACAATTCGTCCTTGGAAACCTATTAATGCAATTCTCCATAAAAGATTAATTTAGGATGGTTAGATCACGTCACATTGTGATTATTTTGTACCACACTTAGAAATTCATATTTTCTTACATCATTGAAGGTGACAACTCCAAGAATTGGAAAAGTTGCGATGATAATACAAAACAAAGAAAAAGTTATCAAGCCTTTTCATTGATAATATTTGAGGACGAATAATTTCTAAAAGGGAAAGTGACATTATGATTATGAATATGAAAAATACATAAAAAAATACAAGTAATAAATATATAATCATAATAATTAATAATCAGGAATAATAATGAAATTGGGTCAATCATTGTATTCAATATATTATTTTTTATTTTTTTTAAACATGTATTTATAAATATTATTTATCCTATAATGGATTCTCTCATATTTCATATATTCTGAATAATTATGTGATAAACACTTTTTTCGTATCATGGTTCCTCTTCTTAATATTTGTAGGGGATCATTTGCATTCAAGGATATGATGGAGAAATAGGATAATATAGTGTAACGGAGGAACCATTTTTAATGAAGAAAAGGCCATCTATAATCTATTCATCCAAGATAAGTAAAAAGCATGAAGTCCTTAGAAAGAATGATTTTTTTTTTTGGGATATTGTAATGTTTTTAAAGCTATATTCTTTTTCATGTGAGTTTTCTTAACATTATAATACTATTGATAATCCTACAATTCTAAGGTCTTCGAGAACTAATATAATAGTAAATAAGTAGTGGTAATCCTAAAATTTTAATTCTTTGAGAATAAATAAATAGTATTTTTAAAATTTCGTGAGCTTTTATATTTATCATCATAAATGACCACTATTAATTGTGTATCATGGTGTGGTATGCTTTTGTCATTACCTTATTTTAGCATAGAAGTATTTCTTAAAAAAAAATGAACTTTTACAATGCTTATTATAAATTTCCACTATTAATTTTAGGTCATGTTGTGGTATTATTTTGCCACTACCTCATTTTAACATAGAAGCATTTATTTCTCTATACATATATAATTTGATTATGTGTTAATAAATTGAGATACAATTTAACATAAAATAAAGTAAATTAATAATAATAAATAAATTATACTTTTTCAATCAACACTTTAAATTTTCGGTCTATTTATTTATATTTTTTATTTACTTTAATAAAAATTTAAAAGATCTAAAAGTTTTAACAAAATTAACAATTTTATAAGATTACAATAAAAACTATATTTATTATTTTAATAGGTAATGATATTAATATAATTTTAACTTTTCTTTAATATTTAAAACAAAATATCTTAATCTCAACCTGGTTAGTATGTGCATCAACAACATTTACTGAATAAAAATGATTCCCCATTATTTTATTTTTATTTTTATTTTTTTTTAATGGAATGTACATGGTATTAATTTTAAGTTTGAGAAAAAAATGATCCTTGTTGCACTTTTAGTACATATTCTTTGTTGTTACAGAGTTTTCACAAAATAAATACCTTGTAATGCAAATGAAACTATCTAATTGATCATCTTTGTATGTTATTAAATCATATTATTTACTTAATTCTTCATGTGGACAATATTATGTATAATTGGACTTAGGTGTTAGTGGTGTCATATATTACATTTCATAACAACTTCTAAAAATAGTACAACAACCTAGAACTTTCAACAACATATTTTATGAATTGTTGTAGTTTTCGTTATCATTTTATAACATTTATGGTTGCTTATAACATTTTGTAGTAAACAATAACACCATCATTAAATCCCTCAACAACAGTCATAACCTCAGCACCAGTTTTGGTTAGATTGCCAAACCTACCTTTGCATCTCTGGAATCTCTCCTCGCTAAAAGCCATTGGAAATGCAATTGGGAAATTTTACTGCATGTGCCCAGAAACAGAGGAATATGTGACACCTACGCACGCATCTGTGTAGAAATGGACTTCAGTGCCGAATTCCCAGCTGAAATAATCCTAACAAGCAAAGACTATGTATGGAACCAGAAACTCGACTATGAAAGTGTCCTCTTCAAATGTCGATCCTGCTTTGAGACAGGCCATCTAGCCAAAAGTTGCCCAAAATTCTCCCATAAAAATTATGCTAGAAAGAATCACCATAGATCTACATGGTGGGAAGAAGCACAAAAGGAACATTACACTGTCATCAAGGAAGAATACTCTCCAGAAAACTTTGAATCGCAAGAAATCAGGCAAGAAAGAAACAATCCTCAAGACAAGAAGGGGGAAAGCCCCGCTCAACAACAAAAAAACGAACTTGAGAGCCCCTCAAGCATCAACAATTATGAGGATTTGAATATCGCGCAAAAGAAATCTTCATTTTGCAGTAGAGAAAACCTCCCAAATCCCGAAGATAAGACACCAATGTCCCAAGAATCATAAGAGATGAAGGAGGTGCAAGATAAAGGAAGTTGGAAGACCGTAAAGAAGAAAAAGAAAGCTACAACACCAATCTCGCCAACAAAGACGAGAAGCCAGACAATTAAGAACTAAGAAAATTATAGGTCCAATAGACCAAAATTTGGTCTCAGTTGACGTTAACCATCATCATCATCATCATATAGTTGTTACCAAAATAAGTTATTATACAAATCTAGTTATTTTATATATCAAATTGTATAATTATCTACATCATAATATCTCATTGTACCATAACACTTCCACAATCAATATTATACTTATTTTAAAAAGAAAACTACATACAACATACATGTGTTTTTTTATGAGCAAAATACCAAGAAATTACAAAAAAAAAAAAAAAAACGACATTAATAAACACTTTCAATATTTCTTCTCATAACCATTTATCATATAACTATAAAATATATATAATACATTAGGCATTAAAAATGTCCAAAATTAAAATTTATCATAATTATAATAGTGCACATATGTAAAACATAAAATATAAATATAACTATAAACATAAGCATATAAAAAGTTCTTAATAATTAATATGATAGGATAACAAAATGATTTTTTATTTAATGAAATGAAGAACAAATTGATTTATACCACTTCTAATAGCATAATAAAATGATTCTTTTACTTACTTAATAGTCAAGAACAAGGTGGGTTGTGAGCAACCAGTCTCTGCTCAAGCAAACATTGTCAATTGTCGCATTCAAACAATGAGCATATGAAAGGCATAGATAAGAGTATTGGGTAACACTGACAAACTTAAGATTGGGCAATGGGGCATTTAGATATACTCTATTATTGGGATTGAAACCTACTGAATAAAGTGATAACAATAGCATAAGTAATAAAAACCTAAAATACTTGGGTTAAAACTATATAAATGGGTAGAAAAGAGTACTTGGTAAGGCTCATAGAAACTTTAGTTTGATCTTAATACTGGAGCCTACTTAATAGATTTAAATCTATTAAAAACTAAGCATAAGTAAGATAGGTCCTATAGCCATTCAGTAATAAAAGAAAGCAAACACTCTAAGTTAGACCCAAAGAAATGTGAGTTAGTGCTTCAGATTGGTCCTACAGAGAAGAGCTACCAATTGTGCTTTATTTTGGAAAAGTTCCCGATTTTACTAAGATTAGAAGCAAAAATTGAACCACAGGTTGTATTTTCATTAATTAGTGAGACAATTGTTGCTCTGACAGCTTGTTTATCAAGGATTTTCAAATATCAAAAATGCAATTAATCTGTTAACAATGAAATCCACTTATACATAAAATATTCTCTGTAATTTTGGCTATTCGAGACGGTTAGAAGGGGCATTGAAAATACGACATCTATAAACTCTGAATTTATTGGAGCACTAATTTTCATTACAATGGTATCGATACCAATAGATTCCCATACACAGTCCAATACCATGGGGCATCTATAGCAACAAAGGAAATGTCAGATGTTAATTCGACCAATGTAGTCCTTCTAGTAAACATCACTCTACTGAACAATGCAGTATCCAAAGGAGGAAAATTATAAAAATTATAATTAGTTAGTTTAAACAGAAGAATTTTTTTTTCCTACATTATAGGATACAACATTAATAAATTTAACACAGAGACAAAATTCCCTTGCACAATAAATATCCAGCTAGTTCAGTAGATTGAACAGTTGACTGAGCTGATGAGCTTTACCCAGTTGTTTAAGCTCTCGAACAAGCTATCGAATTGGGAGGATGCCACGAGTGAAACTGCAATGGGATCTGCTACACCATATGTTATTTTCTGAACGATATTCTTAGTGAAATGAATAGTAATCGTCCATGTCCATACTCTCAACATTCATCATAACATTTGAGCTTTGCGCAGGCTTGGTCGATTGGTTCTTGATGTTTCCCGAGTTGGTAGCTTTTCTCAAGATGTTGAATCTCGGAGGCTTGATGCTCACGGTGGTCTCGCTTGAACTTTGTTTCAATTATTCCAACTTATTTGATAAAGTCTTTCCGGTGCGGGTCAAGCTCTCAAGATCGACCACTTGTTTCTCGTAGGCTTTTCTTACAGAAGCCGAAGACTTTTTGTCAATGTCTTTGGGTCTTTTTTGGTTTTTCATCTACAATGACCTTAATCACACACAAGTTTTTTTCAACTGCAATTGCCTCTTCATAGTTTTCTAAAGAGTTTCTTTCGTAGTTCTCTTCACTAACTGCCCAATGCTTGTTGGCAAGGCACATGTGTAGTAATCGATGGTGATCAAGTTGAGAGGTTTCACGTTCGCTAGGGATTTATTTAGGATGTGGCTAAACCTTTGAATGAAATATTTCACGTTTTATTTGTGCTCCATATTAATATTTCCCAGCTCTTTCAACAACATGGTGGGTGTTTGGTGGGATTTTATCATTAGTAAAATATTCCTAAACCCCTTCCAATTCTAGATGGAATTTAAAAGGAATACTATGATACCAGACAATTGCTCCGCCATATAAGGTGCATGAAAAAAATCAGCATGCAACATCATTGTAATGCACCTACAGCCTTTGCAGATGTAGATAGAAGTTGTCTATATCTTCCTCCACTTTCATTGCTTTTGTCAGGGTCATACTTTGTTAACATATTTTCTGGATGTCTTGGCATCATGTGTAGAACACCTGATAGTGCAAGTGGGCCCTAAGAGATCCAATATAGACATTGGTCTTCCATATCTTCATCGTTGTCCTCCTCCTCTTTATCAGAATCTGATGGTTCCTCTTCTTCTTCTTCTGCACCACCCAACCCGCTAAAGGTATTGTCTGAGAGTACAACGTTGTCTGTGTTGCCACCATTGTAAATTGGAGGTCTTTCTGACTTCTTTGCATTTTTCGCAGAGTCTACTAATTATTCAAGGGTAGCGAGAACCAGATCTTTGATTGTAGAAACCATTATCTTGGTAAGGGTGCTTGGTTTTTTCTTTAGAAAATAAGGAAGCTTATGTACTCCCAGAATCAATCCAATAGCTCTTGAAAACTTATGGGTTATGAGATATATGGCCTGGATATGATTATAACATATTTCACAACTTTGTACAAGCTCATGCTGAGAAGATTCACCAATTTCAGGAATATGAGCAGCAAAGGTGTTGGGAATATTGTTGCCTTGACCGAAAGATGTAAGATTTGGGTTGGTTAGGTTATCATCCATAAAAGACTATTTTCCCTCCTTCTAACACCAGAAATTTTGACGGTGCTAGACCTGCCCTCATTCAGGGGGTATCCCCGATATGTGGTCTCAATTAGACCTCACACTATTTGGGATAGGAGCCACATTAGGAATATGGCTTGGTTTCCGAATTATTAAATATTTACCTTAGCCCTAATATTTAGCTAGAGAGAGGAGTGCAATGGTTCCTTAGAAAAGCAATAAGGTGTGTCTGGTGAGTGTTTGGTTGTTGGTGTGTCAAAGTTCTTGTACTATGGAGGAAAAGAGTAAAGTGAGCCTCTAAGAGAGTGGTAATAGTAACACCCTAGTAGATACACATGCAACTAAGAAGGATCCATCTAACATCGAGTGGAATAGTCTACAAGAGATGTGATGGTCATTAAAACCAATGAATGAGAATTTTTTGTCTAGTATCCTGCAGAATAGTCCACAAGGATGGGACAATGATAACAACCATTGCAAACATTCTCAATAATATAAGTACTAAAATAATCGAAATAGTTCAAATACTTTAGCAAAGATTAAAGCAAACAAGAAATACAAACATCCGTAGAATAGTCTTACAAACATTCATAATCCATGCATGAAGAAAGTATTGGCCTTGAAGGTCTATATTATTAAGTAAAAGCTCCAAGACACGTGTATACAATGAATACCACTAGCTCCAACAGTGGAGCATTGGAGACACTCCTTGCTCCTCAAAAGAACTAACTTATCTCTCTAATTCTTTGTGCGAGGAGACAAGATGAAAATTCATTTTGTCTTACAATGACAGTGTATATATAACAAGTAGGAGGTGATTCTTAACTTTCCTTGTGAATATTCATCTACCCTCATGACTGTTTGACTTCCTATGACTTTTCAACTTTACATGACTCTTCATATTCCACAAATGTCCTTTGGACTTCCACTTTACAATACATTTTCGAAACATAATTTACATCATCCACAATATAGTGTTGCATGTGACAATTCATGACATGACACAACTGACACTAACTTCTTGATGATGTGGCAATGTCAAGCCACATTTGCTATTGTGTGTTGAGTTTCTGCTTGATAATGCTTTTCTTTCCACCTCTGCATGGCTCAGTGATAAGTAATATTAAATGATCTCAAGTCTTGATTTGTGATCTCAAACTAGTGTCCCTTTGCCTTCTCTTAGTTGATCACCTTGCATACTAAAATACAAATATGTATTTCAGCGTGTTTCCCTTTTTCATCTTGTGATGGCATAATAAGGTACTTTCATATGAAATTCACTCATTATGAGATGACATCAGTCCGAAAATCCCCTAACCTAAGATAATGCATATTGTTCCATTGAATGAGACAAAACCACATGAAAATATGGGAGAGGGGCTCAGTGACTGTGCAATTGCGTAATCTAGGTATTCGGGGGTGGACCTTGCTCCTTGAGAGTACAAAAAGGAAGTCGAGGAAGGACTCAGAGAGAAAACCACACAATTATGTAGGCCAATGTGATAGGCTAAGGAGATAGGCACCGGATCAACACATTGTGCAGTTCCGAGAGACAGAGGAGGTTGGGGCATTATGAAATTACACAGTTCAGGGGCTCAAGGAATGAGCTTGAGGCTAGTGATTACACAAGGTGCAATTGAGGTCAGCTTGGGAAGCGGGGTTGTGTAATTCTGGGAGCCAATGCCGCGACTTGAGCACCGGAACTACGTTTCGTGGCTTTGTCTGTGCAAACAATTTTGTTATGTTTTGGTACAAACTTAGTAAACTCTTTATTTATTTATTTTTGGAAACTACAATTCTATGTTTGATCTAGTTTTCTAATAACAAACTAACACAAAACTATGAAATTTTGATGCAAATCTTACTTTTTAGGAACGACAAATTAACTTCATAAAAAAGTATTATACTAACACATTAAATATATCTTATAATAGAAAACTAGATCCATTTTAAATATGATCTACTAAGTTTTGAAAGGAATCGGAATTAAGATTAATTTTATTTTAAATTTTTTTATTTTTTTAGTGTTAATGTTTAACTAGTCAAAATGGCATTATATTGCTTAAAGCTTAAATTTTTACAATAATATTATACTAGGTACAATAATTAACATTACATTACATAAAACTTAAAAGTTTACAGATTTACAACATCAACAATCATATATATATAGTATAGTATTTAATTGATTCATAATTAATAAGTAAGTAAAAATGATTATAATATAATTCTTGTAAAATAAAATGATTTAAAAAAAAATGATATAGGGTGGAATATATATATATATATATATATATATATATATTAAATTTTTAATATATAATTATATGAGAAGAGTGACCATATGACAACGTTTAAAGAGGTGCATTATAGATTATCACCATAAATGTCTTCTTTCCATTTGTTTTATTTAGGAAAAAAAAAATTTAAGTTTTAATTTATTTTATTTTGCTTAAATTTAATATTTAAATTGAAATTTTTGTAAATATTTAATTTTCTGAAATATTAGTGTGACAGCCTCATTTAAGGATTAACTAGCATTAACTAGTTAAAACAATTTGTTTATTTTAATTTTTGACAAGAAAGACTTGATGGTTATGTGTTGAGACAAAAATTACTATTTTACTTTTATTTGTTGAATTTATTAGGAAAAACCCATGAATGGAAAGAAAAATCTCCTAAGCTGTTGGTGTTAGTTTCTCAGAATAGGTGGTGGTTGGGGACAGTTGGAAAACAGTTACCCTCTCCTCAGTGGATAAAGTTGGAATCCAGAGGAGGAGAAGGGGTTCTGGAAAAATTAGTAAGAAGGGAAAAGTATTTTCTAGAGCTGGAAGGTGCTAGTTGAAAATATCTTTCTGTGAACCTTGGAAAGGCCAAAATTTATGGGTGTGACTGGAAAAGTTTCCTGAGGTCACAACAGAGTACATTCCACTGTTGTTCCCGTGGCACCATCCTAGAATTCTGAAGCTAGGGGGAAAGTGCAGGACGTAATTGCCTCACTTGGTTGGCTGGGAGGACCACAGCTTGAGGAAATAGATTTTCTGTCCAGATAAGTACCCTGAATTAGACGGTTCTATTTTATTTACTGAGCAAAAGAAGGGTTCTAGTACTTGTTTTGTAAATAAATGGTTGGGTTTTCATTTACTAAAGGGAAAAGCATTATTTATTTGTTAACTGAACGGAATAGTAGTGTGTGAAGATTGGAAACTTTGTACTGTCTCTTAGAATGAAAATGTCATGTTGAATGTCTATCTTTATTATTCATTAAAACAGAAAAAAATGGTAATGTGCCGACGTTGTTAGCTTAAACAGAAGCAGAGAGGAAAAAAAACGTGCATGGCTCTAATGAAGTAATAGTACCAAACTGTATGGGATAAATTAATTTCTCAAGGGTTTTACAATAGAAAGAAAAGGGAGTTCAAAGTACCGGGTCTGGGAACTGAAACCCTACCCAGATTTCGCCCCTTTGAGTTTAGCATTCAAAACTATACACGGCCATCATGAGGATATGGTGGGCCAGTCACCGTAACAAAAAAAATATCTAGGTAATCATATAAGGATGCAGAACAAATAAAGGTGTATGAGTGTATGATTATCGTTAACTGGTCAATTAACCACCTGTATCATAACTAATATCTGGGAAAAGAAAGCTTGACAGTGCATGCAAGGTAGAAAGAAAACGGTAAATGTTGAAATTACCAGCCATGTGTAACAGTAAGAAGCATATTGTATAAACTATCATATTGTCGAACCCTCTGAAGAAATATAGATGAGACAGACAAAATAAACAAAATAATAACCATATAAATTCATCTATACTGCCGAATTAATCATTAGTGGCAAAGGCGCAAGAGATACCAACTTGCCAATTCCACAGGTCGTATTGAACGTAGAACACAGAAATTATAATAGAGAACCGGAAAAAAGAAAATTTCTAACCAGTCCAAGCGAACTGAGTTATAAAATTACAAAAGCAACCGAAAGACGATTTCAAACACATCTGCAAAATAGTATCGGAGCGTCGGAGGTTTAAGGGTTAACAACCCTCCTAACCCGACGATTCAAAATAAGATCGTATACAAATGTTACAGCCAAGAAATAAAGTGTAGAGACACGGTAGTCATCCTTGGAGTAGAATAAATTCAGTTCTCTCCAGATACTATCATAGCAAGAAATGTCATGATAAAAACCCTGAGCCCGAAGGCAAAAGGGGGAATCCTTGTAGAACTCGCAAGGATAAAGCTTTTAGTAGAGAACTATGAACGTATACGCCTGAAAGTGGTGTACCTGGCAAAGAAGAACACGGCCGATCAGGGGATTTGTACACTTTTAAACAGAAGGAAGGGTCTCTTAAGGTAAGGCCATTAATATGTCAAACGCAAAAGAGAACAAACTTGGTCAGTAGAGACAACCGAAACGAATATAAAAAAACAAAAAGAGAAGTAGGGTATTTAAGCTAAAACTGAAAACAACCTCTCTTATTAAGCTCACCTGTAGGTATGTATTTACCGGTTTGGAAATGCTGTCAAGGAAATAGAGTCATAAGGTAAGAAGAAAATACATATGAGCCTGCGGAATTACCCTATACCAGTAAGACCAAATAGAAGAACGGAAAAACTCCTGCACCGTGGAAAAATAACAAAGCGATGGGTTGCCTTTTTAAACTTTCTCGCCCACACTCTCTTTGTCCCGAGACAAACTTCCATAGCGGTTTCACCACCTAGCACACTGTCAACCAGAGAGAAAATTAACATTCGATCCATACTCATGAGGAAACTAGCAGCAAGGGAAAGCGGTGTTACCAGAGAAAGGAGCATAGCTTTTAAGCTGTAATCTGGACGGAGAAGCCTATGGCAGCGGCGTTCCTTTGGCGCGCCATGCGAAGATGAAACAGCTACTGGACTAGCGAAAATCACTGGTGAAGACTACAGTCTCCTTTCCCTCCAATAACCCCGTGAAAATCGAGATAGGGAGCAGCTGTCACGTTGGGTTAATTCCAAGGAAGCCAACTCACAGCAAATGGCGAGACGGTTTTTGCCACGTTCATTCCATCGTATGCCAAGGAATTAAACACCTCGAAATGGGCAAAGACATTTATGTGGATTTTAATTACCAGATCACCATTTGGTACAGCCTCAGGATCGTTTATCAACCCAACACGCAGAAGAATAAAACACCAAGGCAAGTATAAGTGCATCCATGAACTTGGCCGAGTTATATTATTAGTAAATAAATATGCCAAGTTTGATAACCACGCCATAAATAGTAGAGTTAAACAAAACACATTAACAATATGCATTATGATGTTGTAATTGCATGAGAGTGGTTATTGGTATTGAATTCCGTGATTAACATAAAGTAAATATTAAATCTGCCCTATGCACTATCAGCAAACATGTGAACCATAGTAAATTTTTTTTTAAGTGTGTAATTTTTGGGTAATGCATGTGACAAGTGGTATCAGAGCCGGTTGCTACGCTGGAACCTTAAGGGTCTGCTAACAGTGAAGCTGTGTATGTGATTAGTGCACTGAGAAGAAACGAGGGAAATGAGAGAAGGTACAGCATCTCAATCACAGCCGGAGGAGACTCAAGGCCAGACAGTTATGAATCCAGAAATGTGGGTTCAATTGACTATAGAACAGCATCAAAAGACCAGCCGAATGCTTGAAGAGCAGCAGCATCAAACTGCATTTCTACTAAACACAGTACAGCAACTACAAGAAGAAATGATGAGGATCCAGAGGGACAATGAGAGGCTGCTTCACGACCAAGAAAAGATACTGAAAAGCTTATCTGACAAACAACATCAAGAATTGGAGCACCCCAGTGCTGAAAAAGAAGAATCAATGGAACAAGATGAGCAGCAAACCAGGAAGAATACTACTGGTAAGACAGAGAGGAGCCCCTCCCAAAGGAGCAAAAATAAGAACTATAATGAGGCAGAGTCGGGCAATTTATCCGACCAACAAGATCTCAAGAGGCAGAAAGTGGAACTGCAGGGGGAGTTTCGTAGGATTAAGCCACCAATGTTTGATGGCAAGGCGGAAGAGGCAGCTGAAGCATGGTTAATTAATATTAATAAATATTTTCAGGTATATGAGTATAGCAGCAATCTGAAGGTCAGATTGGCTATATATCAGCTGCGAGAGAAATCCACCCTGTGGTGGGAGGAGGTAAAGAATGTTCGCAGCATTGATGAGCTAGACATTACATGGGAACTATTTCAGCAGTATTTCAAAGATAAATACCTTACAGAAATATTTTATGATGATAAAGCCAAGGAATTCCATGATCTTCGGCTCGGCCAGATGACCATGGATGAGTATGTCACGAAATTTACCTCCCTGCTACGCTATGTACCTTACCTAGGAGAGGAAAAAGCCAAGGTGCAGAGGTTTCTGAGCAGTCTGCCTACTCCCATGAGGGAAAGAATAGAGTTTGTTAACCCCCAAACTATGGATGAAGTTGTCCGGAAGGCACGCATGTGTTACCAGCAGTACAAGGCCAAGGGGGAGGGTGGAAAAGGTTGGCATCCCAAGAAAAATCAAAATAATTCCTCTACTCTCAAAAGCAATAAAAGCAGCCACTTTAAAGGGGAAGGACACAACGCTAGTAGCAAGCAGTTTAATAAGAACCATCAAAGGATCAAGTGGCCAGCTGAAGAAAAACCCACAGAAGCATCAAGCAAACCGGAGCAGGGGCAGAATTCTAAACCTCCCCTACAGTGTTGGGGCTGTGGGGAAGCGCATTACTATAAGAACTGTCCACAACGGAATAAAAGTGAAACTGTGGAAAATTTGCAGGAGGCATCAACAGTGGGGGACGTGGCGCGAAACATACCACGTATAAATGCAACCTTGGAGGATCGACAGGCTGACTTCCAGCCCACAATGATTGAATTGGAAGGTACTATACTATCTAAACCTGTTTCGATTTTAATAGACCCTGGAGCTAGTTTATTTATGTAAGTCCTAAACTAGTGGAGATGTGCAAATTAAAAGAACAGAAATTTAAAAACTCCTGGTTAGTTCAACTAGCCACCGGAGCAAAACGCAAAGTGACTGCGAAAATTGCTAATTGCATACTGGAGGTTGCAGAACAGCAGTTACAGGTAGACTTAAATATTCTACCATTGGGATCGTATGATGTGTTACTAGGAATGGACTGGCTGGAAAAACATTGGACATTAGTGGACTGTAAGGAAAAGACAATTTATTACAGAGCGCTAGATGGTACACGGAAGGAAATTAAAGGAATTAAAAAGCCTGTGCAATTACGCCCCATAACAGCATCTCAGATGAGCAAGTGTATCTGAAAAGGATGTTAGTTGTACGCAATCCAAGTAGGGTATGCAGAATCTAAGGGAAAGGCTGTAGATATAAAAGATATTCCTGTAGTACAAGAATTCCTGGATGTATTTCCAGAAAACATCCCTGGATTGCCACCTAAAAGAGATATTGATTTCACTATTGAATTGCTACCAGGGGCCACACCAGTGTCAAGAGCTCCTTATAGAATGAGCATACCAGAGTTAACAGAGTTAAAGATGCAGTTGCAGGAGTTGTTGGATAAAGGATATATCCGCCCAAGTGTGTCGCCTTGGGGAGCACCAGTTCTTTTTGTTAGAAAAAAGGACGGAACCTTACGCATGTGTATGGATTACCGGCAACTCAACAAGTTGACAGTTAAGAATAAATATCCTTTACCCAGAATCGATGATTTATTCGATCAAGTGAGGGGTGCTAAGGTGTTTTCTAAAATAGATTTGAGGTCTGGATATCACCAAATACGAATCAAGGATGAGGATGTTAGCAAAACAGCATTCCGCACCAGATATGGACATTATGAGTTTGTGGTATTGCCCTTCGGATTGACAAATGCACCAACAACCTTTATGAGGTTGATGAATGGAATTTTTCATCAGTTTCTAGATCACTTTGTATTGATCTTCGAAGATGACATATTGATTTACTCAAAGAGCGAGGAAGAACATAAGGAACATCTGAGAATAGTATTGGAAATGCTGAGAAAGCATCAGCTTTATGCTAAATTCAGCAAGTGCGATTTCTTTAAATCAGAAATCCAATACTTGGGTCATGTTGTGACAGCCGAAGGAATAGTTGTGGACCCTGAAAATGTTAAAACTATCATGGAATGGCAGGTACCACAGAATGTGGCAGACATTAGATCATTTATGGGTCTGGCGGGATATTACAGGCGGTTCATTGAAGGGTTTTCTGAGATTGCTTACCCTATTACATCCTTACAAAAGAAAGGCAAACCTTTCAAATGGACGAATGAATGTCAGATCAGCTTTGAAAAGCTGAAACAGCTCTTAACCACAGCACCAGTGCTGAAGGTAGCTGACCCCAACAAAGACTATGTGGTGTGTACTGATGCCAACAAGGAGGGAGTTGGTGCAGTATTAACACAAGAAGGCAAGGTAATAGCCTATGAGTCCAGAAAGTTGAGATAACATGAACAAAAATACTCTGCTTATGATTTAGAACTCACAGCAGTAGTGCATGCTCTCTGAGTATGGAGGCATTATCTACTGGGCAAAAGGTTTGTACTTAAAACATACCATAGCAGTTTGACTAACTATTTTAAGCAGGCAGATTTAAACTCTAGGCAAGCAAGGTGGAATGAATTTTTGAGTGAATTTGACATGGACATAAAACATGTTAAAGGAAAATAGAACCGAGTTGCAAATGCTCTGAGCAGGAAATTGCATGCGATCTATGCAATGTACTACAGCCAACCTGTAAGCCAGCTGTCAGAGCAATTAAAGGAAGAAGCACGGAAGGATCCAGAATACAAGTTCTTGTGGCAGTAGATGGAAAAGAATAAGGAGCAAGGCAAGCCATCCGAGTATGGAAGCAACGAAGAACAGATGTTAACTTTTCGCGGAAGGACCTATGTTCCTAATCGCCCAAGTCTCAAGGAGTTAATCCTGGACGAGTATCATCGCAACAACTACGCTGGCCATCCTGGCTATCAAAAGATGCTTTAAGCAATTAGAAAAATATATTATTGGCCAGGTATGCATAGAGACATTGCAGAATATTTGAGAAAATATTTAGAATGCCAGCAGGTTAAAGTGGAGCATCGACACCCTGCAGGGCTACTGCAGCCCATACCCATTCCTGAATGGAAATGGGAAGTGATCTCTTTAGATTTAATCACGGGCTTACCTCAAACAAGGAAGCAGAATGATTCAATTATGGTAGTGGTGGACAGATTAAGTAAATCTACCCATTTCATACCTGTGCAATCCACCTACAAAACAGTGCAGATTGCAGACATATTTATGAGGGAAATATTTAGGTTGCATGGTATACCTAAGACCGTGATTTCAGATCGGGATGTTAAATTTACCTCCGCATTTTGGAAAACCTTGTTTTCAGGCTTAGGAACTCAGATACATTTCAGTACTACCTATCACCCTCAAACTGATGGGCAGACAGAATGGGTAAACCAAGTTTTGGAGGACATGCTGCACATGTATGTAATGCGGCAGCCAGCTAAATGGGAAGATTACCTGCACCTAGTGGAGTTTGCATACAACAATGGATATCAGGAATCTCTAAAAATGAGTCCCTTTGAAGCGTTATATGGACGGCAATGTCGTACACCAATAAACTGAAGCAGTCCTACGACAAAATTAATGTTGGGACCAGAAATGCTAGCTGAGTTGGAAGCTGAAGTAAAAAGGATAAGGCAGAATTTGAAGGCTGCGCAAGACCGACAAAAGGTCTTTGCAGACAAGAAAAGATCCTATCGCGAATTCGGAGTGGGGGACCACGTGTATGTAAGGATTAAGCCAAAAAGAAGTACCTTAAGGTGGAATTCTTGTGCCAAGTTAGCCCCCCGTTATTGCGGACCCTTCCAAATTTTGGAAAGGGTGGGACCGGTAGCCTATAGGCTGGCTTTGCCTAGTCATATTAAAGTACACAATGTGTTCCATGTATCTTTGTTAAAGAGATATGTGCATGATGAAAAACATGTAATTCATTGGCAGAACATTCGGGTAAGAGGAAAGAGTAGGAATAAGTCCTAACTAGAAGTTTTAATACATTTAATGTACTGACTGGTAATCCTGTTGTTTTTCCTTTCCAGGTAGAACCGGACGGAGAATTTCTGGTAGAGCCGCTATGCATACTAGATCGTAGGGAAATTTAACTCCGTAAAAGAGTAGTTACCCAGTTGAAAGTGCAGTGGAAGCACTTTGGACCGGACAAAGCTACTTGGGAGGATGAAAAGTTTATACAGGAAGCCTACCCAGAACTCTTTGCAGAGATGGGCTGAAAACACCGAGGACGGTGTTACTTCCAAGGGGGGAAGATGTGACAGCCTCATTTAAGGATTAACTAGCATTAACTAGTTAAAACAATTTGTTTATTTTAATTTTTGACAAGAAAGACTTGATGGTTATGTGTTGAGACAAAAATTACTATTTTACTTTTATTTGTTGAATTTATTAGGAAAAACCCATGAATGGAAAGAAAAATCTCTTAAGCTATTGGTGTTAGTTTCTCAGAATAGGTGGTGGTTGGGGACAGTTGGAAAACAGTTACCCTCTCCTCAGTGGATAAAGTTGGAATCCAGAGGAGGAGAAGGGGTTCTGGAAAAATTGGCAAGAAGGGGAAAGTATTTTCTAGAGCTGGAAGGTGCCAGTTGAAAATATCTTTCTGTGAACCTTGGAAAGGCCAGAATTTCTGGGTGTGACTGGAAAAGTTTTCTGAGGTCACAACAGAGTACATTCCACTGTTGTTCCCGTGGCACCATCCTGGAATTCTGAAGCTAGGGGGCAAGTGCAGGACGCAATTGCCTCACTTGGTTGGCTGGGAGGACCACAGCTTGAGGAAACAGATTTTATGTCCAGATAAGTACCCTGAATTAGACGGTTCTGTTTTATTTACTGAGCAAAAGAAGGGTTCTATTACTTTTTTTGTAAATAAATGGTTGGGTTTTCATTTACTAAAGGGAAAAGCATTATTTATTTGTTAACTGAACGAAATAGTAGTGTGTGAAGATTGGAAACTTTGTACTGTCTCTTAGAATGAAAATGTCAGGTTGAATGTCTATCTTTATTATTCATTAAAACAGAAAAAAATGGTAATGTGTCGACGTTGTTAGCTTAAACAGAAGCAGAGAGGAAAAAAAACGTGCATGGCTCTAATGAAGTAATAGTACCAAACTGTATGGGATAAATTAATTTCTCAAGGGTTTTACAATAGAAAGAAAAGGGAGTTCGAAGTACCGGGTCTGGGAACTGAAACCCTACCCAGATTTCGCACCTTTGAGTTTAGCATTCAAAACTATACACGGCCATCATGAGGATATGGTGGGCCGGTCACCGTAACAAAAAAAATATCTAGGTAATCATATAAGGATGCAGAACAAATAAAGGTGTATGAGTGTATGATTATCGTTAACTGGTCAATTAACCACCTGTATCATAACTAATATCTGGGAAAAGAAAGCTTGACAGTGCATGCAAGGTAGAAAGAAAACGGTAAATGCTGAAATTACCATCCATGTGTAACAATAAGAAGCATATTGTCTAAACTATCATATTGTCGAACCCTCTGAAGAAATATAGATGAGACAGACAAAATAAACAAAAGAATAACCATATAAATTCATCTATACTGCCGAATTAATCATTAGCGGCAAAGGCGCAAGAGAGACCAGCTTGCCAATTCCACAGGTCGTATTGAACGTAGAACACGGAAATTATAATAGAGAACTGGAAAAAAGAAAATTTCTAACCAGTCCAGGCGAACTGAGTTATAAAATTACAAAAGCAACCGAAAGACGATTTCAAACACATCTGCAAAATAGTATCGGAGCGTCGGAGGTTTAAGGGTTAACAACCCTCCTGACCCGACGATTCAAAATAAGATCGTATACAAATGTTACAGCCAAGAAATAAAGTGTAGAGACACGGTAGTCATCCTTGGAGTAGAATAAATTCAGTTCTCTCCAGATACTATCATAGCAAGAAACGTCATGATAAAAACCCTGAGCCCGAAGGCAAAAGGGGGAATCCTTGTAGAACCCGCAAGGATAAAGCTTTTAGTAGAGAACTATGAACGTATACGCCTGAAAGTGGTGTACTTGGCAAAGAACACGGCCGATCAGGGGATTTGTACACTTTTAAACAGAAGGAAGGGTCTCTTAAGGTAAGGCCATTAACCTGTCAAACGCAAAAGAGAACAAACTCGGTCAGTAGAGACAACCGAAACGAATATAAACAAACAAAAAGAGTAGGGTATTTAAGCTAAAACTGAAAACAACCTCTCTTATTAAGCTCACCTGTAGGTATGTATTTACCGGTTCAGAAATGCTGTCAAGGAAATAGAGTCATAAGGTAAGAAGAAAATACATATGAGCCTGCGGAATTACCCTATACCAATAAGACCAAATAGAAGAACGGAAAAACTCCTGCACCGTGGAAAAATAACAAAGCGATGGGTTACTTTTTAAAACTTTCTCGCCCACGCTCTCTTTGTCCCGAGACAAACTTCCATAGCGGTTTCACCACCTAGCACACTGTCAACCAAAGAGAAAATTAACATTCGATCCATACTCATGAGGAAACTAGCAGCAAGGGAAAGCGGTGTTACCAGAGAAAGGAGCATAGCTTTTAAGCTGTAATCTGGACGGAGAAGCCTATGGCAGCGGCGTTCCTCTGGCGCGCCATGCGAAGATGAAACAGTACTGGACTAGCGAAAATCACTGGTGAAGACTACAGTCTCCTTTCCCTCCAATAACCCCGTGAAAATCGAGATAGGGAGCAGCTGTCACGTTGGGTTAATTCCAAGGAAGCCAACTCACAGCAAATGCAGAGACGGTTTTTGCCACGTTCATTCCATCGTATGCCAAGGAATTAAACACCTCGAAATGGGCAAAAACATTTATGTGGATTTTAATTACCAGATCACCATTTGGTACAGCCTCGGGATCGTTTATCAACCCAACACGCAGAAGAATAAAACACCAAGGCAAGTATAAGTGCATCCATGACCTTGGCCGAGTTATATTATTAGTAAATAAATATGCCAAGTTTGATAACCACGCCATAAATAGTAGAGTTAAACAAAACACATTAACAATATGCATTATGATGTTGTAATTGCATGAGAGTGGTTATTGGTACTGAATTCCGTGATTAACATAAAGTAAATATTAAATCTGCCCTGTGCACTATCAGCAAACATGTGAACCATAGTAAATTTTTTTTTAAGTGTGTAATCTTTGGGTAATGCATGTGACAATTAGAAACTATTTGTGTTTTTTTTTTTTTTATTAAGAAATTAGTCAAATTTCTCTATACAAGTAAACTTAACAGTTTTGAAATTTATAATTAAAAAATTAAATTAAAAAAAAAAAAAAAAAACAAACAAGCTTTTAAATCATAATTTTTTGATATAATTTTATATAGTTATGTTAGTGATTTCTTCTCTAATATGTTAAACATATATAAATTGATTTTATATATTATAATGAAAGAATTTATTTTGTTACTCTATATATATATATTAAATAAACTATATTGATATCAATAAACATTAATCATCATCAATATTTATATATTATAAAAAAATTATTTCAAATTAAATTATTGGTTTTTAACCACTCATATCCGAATTGAATAAATTAAAAAAACATATGAGCACAAAAACAATTGGAAAATAACAAAATTACTTCCACTAAAAACGAAATAAATGGGAGAGTGGCAAAGTTTGCCAAACAAAATGTTCGGGGTATCCAATGGGAAGATCCATACATTGAAATTAAACATTATTAGTTTATTGCAAATTTGGCAGTGCAAAGAGAGAAAAGTAATTGAGAGTTGCGTAGAAGATGTCCGGGATTCGTCGCCACGTTCATTCTTTGGCTGAAAGGGGTCATTATTTCTGCATGAGCATTTATATTTTTTATTACAAATTTAAATATTTCCTAATTATTTATTTGACCTCTACGAGGCCTTATAGTAATAAATTATTTTTTTAACTGTAGTAAAAGTAGTATTTACAAGTTATCAAGATTATTATAATAAATTTCAAAATATTACATTAGTAATAATATTTTTAAATGCTTGTATTTTTTTTATATAAACTCGATAATTTATAAAAATAATATTATTTTGGGGAATTTTATATTTATAAATAAAAACAATTATAATTAATCACATATACCTAATATAATTATATATAATCATATTGATATCTTTATTTAAAATATTTTTTTTCAAATTTTTAATTTAATTATTAATAATTATTTAGTAGATATTAATGATTTAATTTGTAAAAAAAGTCTAAATATTCTGAATAAAATGTAAGAGATTTATAGTAATTAGATTACATTTATTGATAATTATACTTAGAATAGGAAAATATCTTATATATGACACAAAAATCCAAAATGCACCAGAGTGAAACATAAGAATACAATTGTAACATCCATGAATTCCAAACAATAATTTTTTTATTTTTTTTTTTATTTACTTAGTTTTACTCCTAACATTATTTTGGATTAACTCTATTGTATGAGTTTTCTTGCCTATTTATATAATCTATGTCTCAATTGCATGGTCATTTTCTTTTAGATTGTTAGTTACATTTTTCCAATATTTTATTAATCTATTCTAGAGGTTCTTGATTGACTCGCACCAAATTTAATTTTATTACTATAATTCAAATATATTATTCATTTACAATTTATTTTGATTTAGAAATTATTTTATTCATTGCATTTATAGTAGCACAATCACATTTTTTTCATATTTTACTTATTAATTAAAAATAGTATTACAATATAAATTTCAAAATGTTAAATTAGTAAAATTTGAAGGCACGAAAGAGTATTCTAGTGAATAAACCGTCACTTGGCCATTGAAGTGAGAACAACACTTGCATCACTTGAAATTTGAGGATCATAATTTTTTAAAATGACATTTAAAATGGGTAGCAAGTGGATTTTTACAATGAAGTGATCAATTTATTTGGGCATCGTGACTCCTTATCACCGATAATTTCCTTGGCCAACCATTGGTATTCATTCAATATCTAGAAACCAAACCACTAGTATTCATTTAATATATGCAAGCCAAGTAATTGGTATTTAATATCTAGAAGCCAAACAACTTGTATTCATTTAATACCATTGGTATCTTCATATTCTGAAGACCAATGGTATCTTCATATTCATATTAGTGGATCATTTAATAAGATCATGATATCCATAATAGTAACTAACTAACATGTTAACATCATAATCTTCTAAACATTTGTCATTCATGCCTAGCAATCATAGATGCACAGTCAGTTTAAATTAGCATGATACATTGAACATCAAGATCTTAACGCAATAACCCTAATCATCAAGCTAACTAACATATAACAATGAGTTAATCATGTAAAATAATTATCAACAACATATAGCATAGTCATCAAGTTAATTAACAAAAAACATCAACATGTTAATCATATAACATAATGATCAAGTTAACTACCATAACACAATAGCAACAATGCATACAACCACATGTTACTATCATTCATGACTATCTGATACATGTGCATATGACTACACTAATCTACTAGCATTTATCACACATGTAACCACAATAACAATAGAATGATGAACATATAAGTAACCCTAATGTTTACAACAACTATGAATCACATACTTACATGCTTGTATGACCATCTTCTCTTACTTCACTTTACTGATCTGCATCTCCTACTCTATCTCAACCAACACAATAGCATCACAACATACCAATACCATCATGATGACCTAATTGCATACAATAACCTCACGATGCATGAAAGCGTAAACCACGCCAATTTACATGGAAAATACATAAGTGTGAACAACATGTGACCAAACATGAACAACCAATGCATGTACGACATTTGATGACATGTACCTAAGCATGCATGGACAACATCCAAGCATGATCAACATGTAACCAAGCATAAAGAAGAAATGCATGTACAACATGTAGCAACATGTAAGCAAGTGTGCACGATCAATACATAAGACAGAACAACACAGAACCAATCATACATACATGAAGACACATGTCCCAATGACACAACAACTTTTTCATGGTGACATCACTGTAACCATGACCAAAAACATGCAAATGAAACAAGCATACATAGACCACAAACATACTAAATACATATGCAACCAACATAAATGCATGATCAACACACTTCCCATCTAGTCTGAGTGTTGAACCATGATCTGATACCACTCTGTAACATCCTCTTCCCACATCTACCTAAGTGGTCGCCCAACTAGGGTAAAAATGTGAAGAGAAGATACTAATATGAGATTAAACCTCTTAGATGACCTTAAGGAAGTGGAACAGGTGGAAGCATGAGAAACAAACCTTACACAAAATCAAAAACATCCCCATGAGGTATCCCGACCTCTCGGGCCCCTGAACCTTGAAGGGGCACTGATTTTTTACCATTTTGGGCCATAGCCATGGGCATGTAATGGCAAGGGAGAGGCTAACAACCTAAATTCGTGGACATGCAAAGGCAAGGGAGCATCCAAGCACCAAAAAGGTTAGTTATGTGCCTACAACTCCGAGATTTGTGCCACCTTTTTAGCCCCATAGCCCAGGTCATTGACCAGAACTTCATCAAACTATACGAGAGGATAAATAACATTGCAAAAAAGGTATGGAAGCAATCACATCATCAGGAACTCATCTGGACCCCACCCAACCATGACAGGAATTTCGTCAAACATGTCACAAACATTGCATCTATAGGTATAAACAACATATTTAAACAAAGGGGTCTCCTACATATCTTAGAATTGCTAAGAACAGTTTTCCCCTACATCATAAGCTTCAATACAATCTATTTGACCATAGATACATTGTGTATTCATTTAAAGTTACAAACATGGATAGAGCCATACATCATCACTGATCAAATACATGCTTATAACAAACATAATAACAATAGAATTACAATGGATACAACAACAATAAAATTCATACATAAGCTAGTACATTTGCATATCGAATACCAGAGGAATGATCTCTTCATAACTGACTTTAAAAACCAATCGAAGATGGGACTTCCACGTTCCACCCGTCCATAAATTGTCTGAGCCAAGTCTCACTTCAACCAATCATCCTGATGCCAAATTCCAAGCATGAATGTGGGACTTTATTATGCAGATCAATCCACACCAAACCAGGGCTCCAGAGACTAAATCATCTCAACCCCAGACCATTGATTCCACCTCACGTTCAGAAATCACTAACCATCACGGATTGGTATCTATCCAAGTTTTTCAGGGCTCCAGAGTGTTTGTCCCAACCATGCCTTCCATAACTCGTAACTTAACCCCAATGTTTATAGGGCTTCAAGAGCGTTTGTCCAACCAAGGCTTCCAGGAACTAATAACTCAACCCATAGCTAAACGAATGATGAGAACCAACTAGAAAACAATCAATGGAAATAAAGCTACAATACCATGGTTGTCCAGGAAATGGCAAGGCTATGAAAATCCACATGCATACACCATGCACGGAAAAAATAGTGATGAAAACATAGATGGAACTCGATATAGATGTTGATCCTGAAGTCCTCTTGCGCTTTCCTGCTCTCCCTTTGATTTCTTCATCCAAATCTCGAAAAATGCCAGACTCTCAAATAGTGCTCCAAGAAAACTCTAAGTGGTATGAGAGAGAGAGAGAAAATAATGAGATCCATGAGTGTGAGCAAAAGCTTTCCAACTAATCCTCAGAAGCATTTTTATAGATGAGGCCTTTATTTTATTCATTTTCTATAATTTTCCTTCATTTTCCTCCTCACATGCAACTTGTGACCTTTCACCTTCCTTTTCTCCTATTTTCCATTATTTTCATAAATAAATATGCCAAATAATGCCTCATGCCTTTTCAAAGCCTTTTCCATTGCATTTTCCAATTTTATTATCCATAATAAACCTAATGAACACCGACTAAGATGTTTTTCCCACCATTCAACTTGGAATATGTGTCCTATCAACAGCGGTCTTTTATATTTTACATGAATTTTTACGACCTAGTTGTTACAAGAACTACGTATTGTGTAGCTCCAAGAGGCAAGGTCACAACTAGAGGTGTGAGACTGTGCAATGCGCATTTCAGGGAGGCCAGGTGAAGCTAGGTTGCTTGGTTGGGAAGCTTTTCAGAAATGGCTAAGTGCAGGATCGATGAGGCAGATGTGACCGGTGACTAGTGATAAGTCTTCAACTATGATCACACACTTAAAATACTTGATGACACAATAACATAGATCATCCATGACGCATGAATAATGCATTTCCCTCAATGTGACAACTTTACGACAACTTACGAAAAGTGCGGCACTTAAGATACACTTTGTGACGATCATGATGACACTTGTGTGACAGTGCATAAAACTTTGGGAATGAGTATGACAAATATTTACATAGTTAGAAAAACTCGTTTACACAAGGTAGCCCCTTGAAACCACCAAATAAGGCTTATATATATTGTGCAATAACTAGCATGCAAAAAAATGACATTTTTCCTATCTTACAAATGGAACCAAAACACTTCAAGGAAACACATGAATGAGTTTCAATGTTTGCGATGATAATTTACAAGACGAAGGAAGGCTCTGAGATTGAGCGTAGGAAAAGTTTTTGGAGGGTGTTGTAGCAGCGATAACATATCTACTTGTATTAGATGCCAATTTATGTGTTTCCTTATTTTCTTGATGGTCATATGATTTCTTTAAGCAAAGTTTATGTACAAGAATTTTGAAGATAGGGTTGCTAGGTTCCTATTGGTATATTTTACAGTTTTTGTTTCACCTTTACCTTTTTTTTTTACATATAGTTAATGGGTAGGGACTATGGCTACATCCATCAACACTTGTTTTAACATAGTTTTAATTTTTTTCAGTTCAATGATGTAAAATAGCTCTTGTGGGCAAACAATTTTGTTATGTTTTGGTACAAACATGGTAAACTCTTTATTTTAGTTTTTTGGAAACTACAATTCTATGTTTGATCTAGTTTTCTAATAACAAACTAACACAAAACTATGAAATTTAGATGCAAATCTTACTTTTTAGGAATGACAAATTAACTTCATAAAAAAATTATTATACTAACACATTAAATACATCTTATAATAGAAAAATAGATTCATTTTAAATATGGATCTACTAAGTGTCTAGAGAAATCAAATCTAGAATTAAGATTAATCTAAGTTAAATTTTACTTTTTAAATTTTTTATTATTAATGTTTAGTAAGCCAACATGACATTACATTACTTAAAGACTAACTTTTTACTATATAAGTATTTATTGAATTTTCCTTCCATCGGCTAGCTCTGCCTGTCATTTACAGGGGATGGATTTATCGCTATGGGGAAGGCAAGTACTTCTAGAACATCCTCATTTCATTCAATCAAAGCACAAAATATCTGTAGCATCCCTAAAAACCACGTAATTAGACGTGGGATTAAATAACAAATATTATTAATATGGAATTTAAGAATTCGTTAGGGTTCATGCGGTTGCAATTGCCAAGTCTTATCCGATATGAAATGCAATCTTACAGAGGGGGAAGGGGAGGAATTCCTCCTCTAATGTGCGTCTTTGAATGTCTCCCCTGCAAAATGTTAGTCATCAGTATTTTTACCTTTTTTGATGACTAGATTCCTTGGTTGAGTTCTCTATAAGCTAATCTCAATCTGTCAATTTGTCATCTAGAAAACATCTCAAACAAATTTTTGTTTTCCTACCCCTCTCCTTCATCCTATAATGAGAAAAACCCTTCAGTTTCCCTATCTATCACAATTCAGCAAAGCCTCCCTGTCTATAGTTGTTATAAGTTTGCCTCTCTACCATCAAAATCCTTTGTTTTTCATACAACTCATTGTCCAACACTTAACAAAATATCTACCCCTCTCTCACTGATCACTTTTTCATGTGATAACCTACTCATGCCCAAGAAGCCATTCAAAATCCATGACAAAGTATGTAGGTCTAGGTGGTGGTGTTTTAGGGAAAATTCCTTGGCAAGACTGTTTTAAGCCAAAAAAATTGTCTTCAATATCATTCAGCCATCATGTCTTGTTATTTTCCAAAGCCAAAACCCTTGTCTATCCCTAGGTCACGCACCATCAAAGAGGTCACTTTGTTTTGTTTCTAGCAAGGTTCGGGAAATTTTTCAAATTAGGAAATGAAGGAGTTTCCCTATCTAAAGAAATATGCTTGGATCGGGCATGATCCCCATGAAACATCAAAGAAGCCCTCCAAACTTCAAAAGAATCTGTTTTTACATCTCTGCAGGGATGTACTGATTGATGACACTAAGCAGAATGTAAGTTGAAAGGAGCACCTCAGAAGAAAGTTTCATGCTTTATCAGTTTACTATGGAAGTCAAAAGAAGTGCAGATTATGGCCAGCCCTACAAATCAGCCTTATACCACCAACAGTGATAGTCTTCTGGAAAAAAGGGCTTTAAAGAAAATTATGCATCACAGTGAAAGTAGAAGAAGGACAGCTACTTCTTATACTTCATGAGGAACTAAACTTTGAAAGACTATCACAAACAACTTCACTGCACCCTGTGAAAACACAGTCAAGGGAAAAGAGTTGTTTCAAGGATGCATGGCAGTGAGCGCTCGCCATTTACAAAGCACATTTTTCGCTCCTGAAATTTGCACAATGATTTCATGCAAACAGGGATATTCATTACTAACAGGCCCTCATGAAGCAAAGGGAATTATGATTCAAATGAGTTCATCAAGGATAAGTACCAAAGTTTCACTGTTGCCCTCTATTTTCTATTGTTCAAACAAACACACAGGGGTCACAGTTTTGAAATAAATGAAGTTTTATAGTTTTCAGGACCTGCATCAGCAGATAAGTAGGGTGCCTCATGGTAGGTCTGAAGGGTCACAAAGACTGTGTGTAGGAAGCCTCTTTCAAAAAGATAGGCAGAGGATAAAGGTACAGCCTCAAAGGGCCTAGATTTGGAAAAGGTAGCCTTTCTCAAAGGTTAAAAAACTGACAGATCAAAGACCTCCTTCCAGAGGAGAAATGGCACCCTTCACAGTCCTAAAGAAACCTCCCTTAAATGACAAGCACAGGATCTCTTTCCAATGATAAACATAGTTTTTCTAAAAAATCCACTAACAATTTGTGAATGGAAATTTTCCAGTTGGTTGATAGAGGTCAAAAAGCACCCATACAGTTTATCAAACATTGAGGGCCCACAGAAAACTTGTTCAAGAATAGTTCTCAAATGGTAGACAAAGATGGAAAAAACACAGTGTTTACAAGGCCTCCTACACACAAAAAAAAACAGAGGGCCCACAGTTGTTTAATGATATTCAAGAGTGGAAAAATGGAAAGATTACATTTTATCCCTAATGGTCTACTCAAAGTGACAGAGAAAACTTATATGAAAAGACCTCCTTCACATCATAAACATAGGATTTACATATGGTGTTGAGATGCTGCAATAATGATGTTTTTTCTAACCTTTTCAGATAATAAGGACAAGGTCAAAGTTTTGAGGGAAACTTTCTTGACAGACAGAGCTTGGATGCATAAAGTTGAAACCTAAAAATACCAAAAATGCCAAGAAAATGTTTTGAAGAAGCCTCCTTCATAAATAAGCAGATGGCACTCAGTTGGTCTAAATTTTTTCTGTCAAGGCAAAGAATTGTTGAGTAAAGACCGCTATCAGTGATAAGAAGAGGACCTACACAGTGGCATTGATAAACCTAGGTAGTGCATCTTGCGTTAGCTCCTCCTAAAGATAAATAGAGAACATCTCATCATGATCAAGTCACATCTTTGGTTTAAAAGTTTCAAAGTGATATGGTGGGACAAAGGCATAAGTTACAAACAAAATGTCATATGAGCAGAGGGTCATTTTATTTAAAGATATTCAAGAATGTCTAGTGGTCAATTCAAAGCAAGGAAGGTAGAAACACATTTTTATGCCTCCTCCCAGAGATGAGCAGAGGGAAAATCAACAAAGGATAAAGTTTGTTTAAAAAGAGAGACACTGTGTTTTAAGAAAACCTTCAGTTTGATGACAAATACAAAGGCAAAATTGAAAGTGATAAATCAAAAAGGAGGGAAAAAGGGCGTTTCAAAGCGTTTTTAAAGGAAGCTATAAAAGCTTTAAAAATAATTTCATTGTCTATTATGCAAAGGAGCAAAGGAAGAGTGTTCTTTCAAACCCTAAGCGAACACTAAGCAGAGTTTTCAGGATGTGACGCGCCTGTAGGCATTCATAGAACAATTCTGCACACAGCGTGACGCACCTGTCCGTGTCAACCGACCAGCCCGCCCAGCGTTCAGCAGGTGCCCAAGGCCCGACCCGACAACTCCACCGCGGCGTGCAAGTGCTACGTGCCTGTGCACATGAGCGTAGCACCGCTCAAACAGCCTCCAATCCACATCAAATCGGATCTTTGCCCAGCGAAACTTTCTCCAAAAGCACACAAACACATTTTGAGAGGTATTTACTGTGCTCTTTGCCTAAGTCTTTGAGTTTGAAGAGGTGTTAAGAGTCAATTGGGTTAAGAAGAAAAACACAGTCCCATTGAAGGCAAAAACATTGTTTATGCTAAAAACCACCATGTTTACAAAGATACAACAAAACAGTGATTGAAGATAAAAGGCTATTGTTTGATTGCAAAGGCCTGTTTTGATTAAGAAGCCAAGCATAGTTTTTGAAAAAGGAAAAACAGTGTTTTAAAAGGAGAAAGGCGTGTTTTGATTAAGAGGCCAAACATAGTTTTAAAAGGAAAAAACATTTGGTTCTTCAAAATACCATGTTTGCCAGATACAACAAAACAGTGTTTAAGGAAGAAAGCACCTATTATCTGTTCACAAAATTTGTTTGGTGTTAAAGGTTAAAAGATAGAACTCAGTGATTTCAAAGAAGAAAAGGCATAGTTCTTAGGAAAGAAAACTATTTTCATTAAAAGAACCTGGTTGCTAGTTAAGAAAGAGATACAGTATTGAAGGAAGAGTTTTATTCTTAGTTCATTTTGAAGGTCTGTTTTGATAAAAGAGTGAAAGAAAGCCTAAAACAAAGCTATGCCTCCAAAGAAAGTCAGCAAGGGTGGATTTCACAAAAGATTTGAGCCTATTACAACTCAGGAAGTAAATGAATCCCCTTCAATTCTTTTTAACTTCCATGAGGTAGGTTGCCTTAATTTTTTCCAAAAAGTCTAGGAGGTCACCAATTACCCTCCCTTAACACAACTATTCGCCTTGAGGCTGCAAGGAAAACATGTTGAAGATTGCAACAAGAAACAATGAAGGACGCATCCTGAAACATCATTCCTGATCCTAGTTGGAAAAGTGGTCACCAAAACTAGGTGGGGGCCACACAGGTGATTTTTTTCGCAAAGTTTATTTTTAGACATATGGATCATGTTCTATAAATTGCGGGATGCTATTTGTGGATGGTTGGTCAAGTTGGAAAAATTGATGGATTTCTATTTTTAGACATATTGGGCGGAATCTATTTTTAGATTGCTAGTCTAAAAATAGATATGTCAAATAGGCCCGTCGGGGTTTGGTCTAGTGGCAAGCAAGCGTACTGTTAAGGCGTTCGTGCCGTGGTGCAGGTCACGAGTTCAAATCTCGTCTTACCCGAGGGGCTGTTGTGGCGGGCTCAGCAGTTCCTCCTAGGAGTATAGGGGTAGCCAGCGGGATTCGACCCCATGTAACGCGAGTACGATACCGCTGCAGTTGCCGATTCTCCTAGTCACACAAAAAAAAAAAAAAAATAGATATGTCGAATATTATTAGCTCTTAATAATATTTGGACTCTAAACATAGTTGAGCTATTTGTATCTAGTTTATTTGATTGATACAATTAGTGAGAGTGGTGTGAATTAATTATTAATTAATTCACTAATTATAAACTCATTAATCAACTAAAGAATACATCAGTTAACTTCAGTGCATGGACAGTTTCGGTGGAGACCAATGAAGAGATAGGTGAAAGAGCAATGTGACTATACTCGATTTAGCAGGCCTCGTCATGCATGGTTTAAAAATCAAGCATCCAACACTCGGTGGGGATGCCAATGAATACTGCGTGAGCAATCTAAGAGATAATTCATTCCTCATCGAAGGCATTCTTGACGGGGAGGTTGCACGATAGAGCGAATAAGAGCGGCAAGGATGATTGCATGGGATTTGCAGGTCAGACACAGTAATTGTGTGTAGTTAAATTATCACCGAGATCTAGTGGGAGCTTTGTACGATGATTGTTACATGATCTCTATGACATATATAATATACAGATAGTTGGGGGTTTTCAGCTTTAAGCTTTCCCATTACATACTATGTTCATATGTGTGAATTTTTATGGTTTTAATGTGTGCATGCAATTGATTTTACTTCCACGTGTGATGATCAATGGTAGAAGAGATTCTGTATTGTGCATGAAGATAAAATAGTGTGTGATCAGGAGAATCTCGGTGGATAACATATCAGTTATTCAAATTTCTACAAAACATGTCCATCTAGCAGGTCTGTACTTTAAACTCACTCCTAGGGCTGTCTCCAAAGAAACCAAGATCCCATATATAGGAGAAAAGTGGTTCAAACAAGCATACCTAGATCTAAATCACTATAAACCCTTTCTAAAACCAGACCATCAGGATGCTTGCCAAGCTATATTCCCTTTTTCTCACTTATTGAGCAGTTATGCCCCCCTCATGAGAGTCATCATGAAGTATTTCACATGTGAAGGGAGGTATTCCCGAATTTATTCCTATCACATCAGGCTTCTCATGCATTTCATAAGGACTCAGTTGCTAAATCTCCCTTTCTTCCTCTACAAAAGAATAGACAATATGTCCTCCCTTGTTCAAAAGAGACCTCCTGCTCAGCAACAAGCTAGTATTTTCCATCATTCTCTCATCAAAATCATCATCCTTCACCAGCTTGAAAAGAAAGGAGTGTCTTGGGAGACTTTCATTTCTCATCCAGATTTTTCCACTACCTCTTCATCTCATGGCCCATCTCACATATCCTCCTCACCCTCCACTCACTATATTTCTCCTCCATCAAGTCAAAATACTCCTCAAAGGCAAACATCTCCCATGATTGATAGTGAAAAAGAGCAGTCTTATGAAAGCAGGCATAAGGTTAGTGGTGATGAGGAACATGGGGACACTAAGCAAGGTAGTGAGAATGAACCAACTGACAAATCACAGGGCAGTGACCATGAGCAGCAAACTAGTGATGGTGAAGAAAACTCACCAAGGGATACGGAAGTCAGTGGCACTCAGCAAATTAGTGATGATGAAGACAAACAGGGCAGTGACCATGATCGGAAAATTAGTGATGATGAAGACAAACATAGCAGTGAAAATGAGCAAGGAAACAGTGAGGAAGAAAAGGTGAAAAATAGTGATGATGAAGAGAAACAGAGCAGTGAAAATGAGCAAGGAAATAGTGGCGATGAAGATCAAAAGGAGAATGTTCAAAGCAGTGATGAAAGACAAAGTGACCATCAGCAGCACAGTGAGCAGGAGGATTGTCCTCAAAGGAAAAGTGAAGATTCTAAGCAAGATAGTGATGATGAACAACAAAACAGTCCTCAAACTAACAGTGAGGGAGGTGACAGCATGCAAAGTGACCATGGAGGCAGCCCACACACAGAGTCTAAAGAAGACAGTCACAAAGAAGGCAGCCCTCAACAAATTCAAGACAGTAAGGAGGGTAAACAAGGTAGTCTATAGGCAGACAGTAAAGATGGTCAAACAAAAAAAATAGAAGGTGAAGCTGGCAGCCATAAACAAATTCAAAACAGTGAGGAAAATAGTGAGCAGGGCAGCAAAGCAAATGATGATGAAGGCAGTGATGTGAAAAATCAAGTTGAACAAGTGCAAGTAATGAAACCTCCTCTCTCTTCTCCTCAACACAGCCAAGAGCATGTGCTAGTTGCCTCTCCTAGGCAAGGGGTCATGACTCTTCCTCCAAAAGTGGTGAAGCCTAAAAACACCAAATCCACAAAGAAGAAAATCACTCCAGCAGTGACTAGCAATGTCACTAGAGCGCTAAGAAGCAGAGGAAAATTTCCTAGGAAGAGTATTGTTGAATTACCAAAGAGGAAAAGTACCAATAATTCTATCCAAAGCAAGGGCAAAGAAAAAGTTGAGCAGCAGGAGAGTAGTCATGAAAAAGAAAGGGAGTTTGACATCATACAAATAGACAGTGATGTTGGAGATGATGAAGCTAGAATTCTTGAGGCTCTTTTGCAAAACAGAGAGGCCCAAATCCATGACTTAGAAACTGATCTATAAATGTCAAAGGACCTCATACATGTTCTACAAATGCAAAATAAACAAATGAGTGGTCAAATGGCAGTTTATGTGGCCCGGGCATTCAAATACCAAAGGGAAGCCTACAAAGCACAAGTCAAGCTTGAAGAGTATATGGGTGAATTTGATGATACTGAAGAAGAAGAGCAGCCAATAAGAAAAATTCCTAAGACTCTAGGTCTTAGGAGAGCTTTGGAGAAAAAGAAGGAAGAAGAAGCAGCTCTTGTTCGATCTTATCCTCTCACACAATTTCTTGCCCAAGAAATAGAAAATGATAAAGAATCATGGCTTCAAAGAGCCAACAAGCATTTGGAGGATAAATTTGAGAAAGAAAACAGAGACTTGGATCTGCAGAGGAAAATGACCAGGCACTACAAGAAATTGAACCAATTTGCCCGAAGAAAGCTCAAACTTGCTCAAGAAAGGCTCAAAACTGCCCGAAAGAGGCGCCCGGTAGAAAAAGTGGAGAAATGCATATCTAGGCTTGAAATCTTGGCCTCAGCTTCCTTGCATGCTTCTAAGAACCCATAAGGGGCTTGCTCACCAAAATTGAGAAAATTTTGACATGATTTTGTTTTTTGTGTTTTTGGCCCTAATTGCACATTCTTCTAGGCGCTGCCATGGGTGCTAGGAGCATCCTCAGCTCATGAAAGTCATTTTTTTGCATGGATTAAATTTGGGGGCAGCTACTCACAAATTTTCAGATCCAAAGGAGGTGTTTTGGTCCCCCCAAAGAGGCAAAAATCAGTCAAAATTCACCTTTCTTCCTCACATATCAGCAGATGAGACCCCCCTGGGTTTTTTCACTCAATCCACCTTATGATAGAATTCTAGGGATAATTTTGGGAAAAATCAAGTAGTTCCAGAAACTATACATTCAGGGCTTTCCAACGAGCTATCACGAGCCTCGTTTCAACATCGGGAGGTCCCTCAAAAGTTGTCTGCAAAACAGGCTTCTTTCTGCCGCTACGCTCCTGTAGCATTTTGGCTAAAAAGGCAGTTTTCTGAATATGCTCATCCAAATGTGTGTTTAGTTATTTTTATCTCCATGTCAGTGATTAAAAGTCAATTTTATTTCTATTATTAGCTCAAATAGATATTTTTGAAGATATTTTGTGCCTTAGGCTTTACAAAGCCTTAAGTACAAAATCAGATATTTGTATTACGCCAATGGCCTTCTAGATGTTCTAGGATAGTTTCTTTCTCTTTGGCCTATATATTCCAAGATATTTCATTGTAACAAGGGGCTGAACTTGATGTTATAGAGCAATACATATTATTACAAGCTTTGAAGAAATACTTTGTCTCATGAAGTGGATGATTTCTTGTTTGACTTGGATGGTAGAGAAGGACTATTTGTAGGATTCCATGGCTTGGTGAATGGTATCGTGTTCCTTATCTGTTATGTTTCCTTAGTTTATCATACATGTTTTCATGCTTCTTGCTTGCTGTAGGTCAGTAAAGAATAGATTTGAAATATGCCCATGGAGGCACCTCAAGTTTCCTGATTCATTTCAGCTTCTATGTTTTCCCTCTTTCTTGGTTATGTCAAAGAATTCTTAACTTCTCTTTGATAACCTAAGAACTTGTTATCAATTTCATTAATGGTTATTATGTATGTTGTCTAGTATGATTCATGGTATGCCCTGCTTACTCATAGCTAGTCAAAACCCCATCACTAAAATCTTTTTCTGAATTATAGGTTGTCTTAGTTAAGTCAAAGAGGTCTTGTTTCGATCTTTCCCTTTGCCCATGCTCTGCGGTCTTATTTCAAAGTTCCCAATAGCTCAAAATATGACGTTTAGGAGTTCCCTCTTCATGGATTGAGTTGTTTGTCTATCTTATTTGTTTTCCTAAAAGTCTGAAGGTGATTTTTCCAAAGTCAGAAGGTCTTATACTTTTATGCATCATCTGACTGTTTATTTTATGCATCTATCAGTTTGAGTTTCAATTATAGTGATTAATGGTTATCCCTACCACATGGATGTTTGTTGTAAAACTATTTGTGCTTAAAACCTCTTTGTCTTTCACAAACTTAGTGTCCATCTCATTTCACTTACGCCCAAAGAATCCATTTATCTTGACCAAATCGGCCCTGCAATATACCTTATCCACCATTTGAGACAGTCTCGACTTTTTCGACCCCATAGCCCAGTTGATCTTACAAACTTTTATCTATTTTATCCTTTGATCATTTCTCCCTCAAAAACCTAAAACAAACCAAAACATAATTAACAACTAGCCTAAAATCAAATACATAAAAAGAAAACAAGTTTACATCCTTTGCATAATAGAGAGAGCCCTCTCTGAGTCCAGGAAGGCTAGAACCTAGGGCTCCAAAGTTGGTTTGATGTTACCCTGTCACTTGGCTTGCCAATCTACCAAATCACGAGACCCTAACACAAAACTCAATTATAAATTGTTACTATTTGTCATCACAGTAGCACTAAATTTTGAAGAAAATGATGGTTGTTTGGTTGTTTTATTTCCTGATGGTCGATGTATGGAAATAATTCAGAGGAAAGCACTGAATACCACGTGTAGTTTTTCACAGCAGTGAAAGAGACTACACGTAATAGTCAGAGCTGACCATTTTTCTGCAAGAAATATTTGCGGCCAAGAACTCAGGTTTTGGAAAGACAAGTTGTCCTATTAATTGTCTTAAAATTTTACACGGTTATCTTTATTTATATCAATAGTGGATAATCACTCATAGTATGTTTTTGGGAAGAGTTAAGTATTTAATACTTGAAAACGTGTAGATGGTTTCAAGATAATTAATGCGTTTTCTGGAAAAGGATTCTTGAATTATGTTAACCTTTTATAAAGAAAATATATCTATCTACAAAAGAAAGAGATAAGTTACACTTAGCTTGTCTTTACATAAATACATATAGCAGTAAAAGATATTGATCTTAGTGAATTACCATGGTAAAAGACATAATCTATGCCAGTTCTTGAAAATATTTTTATGTTAATCTTTTAGAAAGCTATTGTTATTATATGATATACCATGGTAAAGACATAAGGAAAGTTACTATGTTAATTTTCTTAAAAAGAATAATCTCTTGAAAATATTGGTATTATGTTAATCTTTTTCCTTAAAATAGTATTTCATGATGATAGAATTCTAAGAAGAGAATATGTGTTGCCTACATTAAAGGAAAATCTATCTCTCTTTCATGCACAAAGAGGGGGGGTTATCTCTCTTGCATGCACCAAGAGTAGCCATTGTGTTATAGAGGTATGTTTTTTGCATGGATAAAAGAAATACTGAGCTATCTTTTAATCTTTAGGAAAAATATGTGAGTACCTTTATTCTAACAAAACTATTATGTTAGTTTATGTTATATTCTTTTGGAAAAGAAACATAACTTGTATGCATAGGGGAATCAACTATGATATTAGCTTTTCTAGGGAGAAACTACATGCTTCCCTTTGGGAGAAGCTACATGTAGAAAGACAAAGAATCTAGGTTATATTGACTTCCTTTTGAGGAGAAATTATGTATTTGTTTACAGGAAAAGAATAGCTAATGATGGTGTAATTCCAAGAAAGGATTATGTCCTATGTACATTAAAGAAGAGTTGTTATGATAAGCTCTTGCATGCACAAAGAATAGTGATTGTGTTACGTTACATTAAAGAATATCTATTATGATAAGCTCTTGCATGTGAAAATAATAGTCATTATAGAGATATGTTATTTGCATGGATAAGAAGAAATATTGAGTTATAATGTTTATTCGGGAATAATTATTTGTGGTTACTTATGCTATCATAATTATTGTGTTAGTTTCTTTCAGAACAAGATCATGTATATGCATGCAAGATTTGTATTATCTTTCCTTGGAAAGAATATACATTTGTATGTGGGAAATGATAACATGTTTAGTTAGCCTACATAGGGAAATAATCTTTGGAAAAGAAGATAGAATACATGCATAAAACCCATATTAATATGTTAGTTTCCTTGGGATATATATATGGGTAATGTTGGTATAATATTTGAAATGAAGACATGTATTTCTATGCTTTACTGTAAACAGGTGTTTTGGATACTCTGTTGTGTTAAGCATTCCTTTGGGAAGACTCCTTTGGAATCTGTATGCATTTGCATGCATGGGAAAAACATTTGTTATGTTAACTTTCCTTTCGTGCACCAAAATTAATAGCTTAAGGGTTAGCTATTTTGATTAAATTTATATAAATCGCATGCATGAATATTGTAGTTGATGTATCAGTTTCTTTTAAAGAAAATCTTGGGAGATGTAGCTATTGTCTTGCAGGAATGTGTGCTTATGCGAGGGAAACATTAGTTAATGTGATAACTTATAACTAGCACATATGCAGTAAGTGTTGTTAAAGGGAGGATGTCAAGGTACTTTGTTTTCATGTCATGAATATACATGAGTAGATGGAGAAGCTTCTCTAGTATAGATTTATGAAATGGTTGATTAAAACTTTATGAATCTTGACATCAATGTATGTTGAAGGCATCATTAGCAGGGAATGATGATGACATATACAAAGGAAATATTATTCTTAAGCTAGTGGCAGGTAAATGATTATGGTTCATGCATATGAGTGCGAGCTGCAGGATGATCCAATGTACAACAGTCCATTGTAGGTACATCCATGCCACCAAGATATGAAGATATGAAGATTAGTGGGTAAATGCTATCATATTTATTATAATGGATTTAAGCTAGATATTTGTATAGTTCCTTGTAAGATTTATAAACGATGGTTAAGGGATGTTCTCCCTTATAAGTCATTGAGTGAGGGCTGAACACCCTCACGAGCGTTTAATAATAAAATTAAACGTTTGTTGTTTTTCACCCTACGGGGTTTCCAGGGTATATTGGTGTTCAATGATGTGATTGATTATTGTGTTAAATTGATGATGTTAATTTTGTTCTTGTTGTGATGTTCATAATGGCAAGTATGTGATGACTACAAGAATGATGAAATGAATGCAAGGTTACATCATACAGTTTCATGTGTACAACAATAGAGGTGCTTAATGGTGAACATTCTATGTAATGATGAGCATGGAATATTTAATAGTGATTTGAATAGTTACTTGTGGATAACTTGTATAAAAAAAAAAAATTAGCTCCTTGCATTTCCATGTGAAGTAATCGGTGTATGTTACAAGTGATATCAAAGCTAAAGGTTGTAGCATTGGCACCTTTGGGATTTTTTAAGCGAAAATAAATTAAGGTATGCTACTAATGGACATCAGTTAAGGTATGATTCTATAAATCTACATATTGATTGATATATGATTCTAGCAATCTACTTACTGAATAATATAACAAAATTTTGTTGCAAAACAGTTTTCATAACATTGGAATCCTGTCGAGGATGAAAGACAATAAATCCTTTGTTGTACTTATGAACAACCTGGGTACTCACTAGTGAAAGTGAGAAGACAATAAAACCTTTGTTGTATTTATGAACAACCTGAGTACTCACTAGTGAAAGTGAGAGTCGTTTATTAACAGTGGTTATATGACATATTACTCATACATTTAGTGAAAATAACTAAAGTTGCCATGCACTACTTGAAAAATATGAATGTGTATAGTGATGGTGTGTGAAACTAATGCATGAATGCAAAAGTTGAGGAAAGTCCTTGAATAGGATGATAGAGTGTTTTAAAATTAAATTGAATGAATCCTTTTAGATGTTAAAAAATACTTAATGGGTCAAGTAGTGAGACTTGACTATAATGACTAGTTGATTGACTCATTTTTGAATGAGTCGTCATGGATGCATTAAGATTATAAATGGCATTGAATGACTAGTTTTTGAATGAGTCGTGTCATGGGTGCATTAATATTATTAATAGCATTGATTAGTTATGAATGACTAACTAATGAAAGTTATATGCACGAATCGATTTTGACTAAAGCTATTTGAAAGTTGTGAAAAAGTGATTATGGTATTACTTCATGTGTTAGACTGTTGGTAACAGTACACTATTGGAATTGGAAAATGTTGGACTGTTACCCGTGGGACTGTTACCCTAAGCGTTATTGTTATATACACATTAATGAATATTTGTATATAATTGTATGCATGACAACATTGTATGCATGAAACTAAAATTATTTTGAAAGTGAATATTTTTTTAACAATGCATATTTATCATTAGTGTCATTGATGAGATTAAGCATTGTTAGCTTAATGGCAACAGAAAACCTGTGAAAGTAAAATATTGCCGTGAAAATTGCAACAGTAATTGATAAAATATCATGTTATAATGTGCATGATTTTGTTATTTGGGAAAAATAATGTACAACACATGTATGTTAGTCCTATTTCCTGTTAATCTAGACATCATTGGACCCATGTGGAGGGCCAAGTATGATGTATGAAGTACATAAAGTTTCTTATTTCTTTATGTATAATGTGTACATAGTTCATTATGTAATTTACTATGGGAAACAATGCTAAAAGAGAAATTTAACATGCCAAACAGTTATCAACACTTTTGAAAGGCTAGAAGACCTTGGGTTGACGGTGATTACCTGCCTAGAGGGGTTGATGGCACTTTCCTGCCCGGATTTCCTCTCCCTAGAGATATATGATCTCAGTAAGGAAGAGAGTTGGCCAAGATGGTGAAGGGGAAAAACCTGAGGCAACTCTATTGATTTTGGAGCCTATTGGAGGTGGCCCAAAATTCCTCATAGACGGGACGCTGTCAAAAGAATAGGCATGAAGTTTCCAAGAGGAATCCATACTGGACGTGGAATGGTCTTCTGTCAAATGACTATTTGGATGTGAAAATTAGTCGATTTGGTTGTGGAAACCAACTCCCCTGGGTTGGGAGGAGCATTTTGTTTACCATTGTGGTTCTCATAGCGAAACAAGTTAAGTAATAAGTTATGTGTTATATTAAAATGAATTTTTATATGATTGTGTAAATATCTTATATAGATATTAAGAGGAAAGGAGATTAGCGCTCGGAAAATGAATTAGTGAATGTATAAGTTCATTTATTTTATTACTAATTTGTTTGAATGTCTTAGCAGAGGCTAGGATATGCCCATGGTCCATTGATTGACCACTGGTACGATTAGAGAGCTAGGTGTTCTCTGAGTAATTTTTGAAGTATTGTGTGGATGTCTTTAGCAAGAGCTAAGACAATTTGCACGTGATGCATTGATTAGAGGGTTGGTGCTCTCTAAGTACATGTGTAAGTACTCTGATTAAAACATCTTTTGATATTGCATGAATATTTTATAGTTGCAATTATTTCCTTTGATTGAAACTATGTGACTAATGTGGTTGAATTTGTTAGTCATACATTACAGGCTCTTTCCATGGAGTATTGATGGGTTGTTCAACCATTCTCAGAGAGATTGTGTAAAAGCCATAATTATTTCCAATAGTAATTGGTAAGTAATGGTAAGTTGGTATATAGTATTTTTCTATATTTTAATGAATTTGAATAATGGATAAGTGGTTAAAAATGAAAATGGAACATTTTTTTGAGCTATACGTGCTTATGACTATGGATAAAAACATTATTGTTTCAATTAATGGAATTTAAGGAAAAGAAAGTGTTTCATTGTGAAGGGGAAGGACCCCCTTTGGGTTGTTTATATTATTATATCATGAGTATAAGTTTAAGTTTCAACGAGAGAAGCACACCGAGGATGGTGTTCTCTTAAGGGGGGGAGTATGTAACATCCCTAAAAACCACGTAACTAGACATGGGATTAAATAACAAATATTATTAATATGGAATTAGTTTTTCAAGAATTCGTTAGGATTCGTGCAGTTGCAACTGCCAAGTCTTATCCGATATGAAATGCAATCTTACGGAGGGGGAAGGGGAGGAATTCGTCCTCTGATATGCGTCTTTGAATGTCTCCCCTGCAAAACTCCATTATAAATTGTTGCTATTTTTCATCACATTAGCACTAACTTTCGAAGAAAATGATGGTTGTTTGGTTGTTTTATTTCCTGATGGTCAACGTATGGAAAGAATTCAGAGGAAAGCACTGAATACCGCGTGTAGGTTTTCACAGCAGTGAAATAGACTACACGTAATAGTCAGAGCTGACCATTTTTTTGCAAGAAATATTTGCTACCAAGAACTCAAGTTTTGGAAAGATAAGTTGTCCTATTAATTGTCTTAAAATTTTACACAGTTATCTTTATTTATATCAATAGTGGATAATCAATCACAGTATGTTTTTGGGAAGAGTTAAGTATTTAATACTTGAAAACGTGTAGATGGTTTCAAGATAATTAATTCATTTTCTGAAAAATAATTCTTGAATTATGTTAACCTTTTATAAAGAAAATATATCTATCTACAACACTAAGAGATAATTTACACTTAGCTTGTCTTTACATAAATACATACAGCAATAAAAGATATTGATCTTAGTGAATTACCATGGTAAAAGACATAATCTATGTCAGTTCTTGAAAAGATTGTTATGTTAATCTTTTAGAAAGCTATTGTTCTTATATGATATACCATGGTAAAATACATAAGGAAAGTTACTATGTTAATTTTCTTAAAAATAATAATCTCTTGAAAAGATTGGTATTATGTTAATCTTTTTCCTTAAAATAGTATTTCATGATGATAGAATTCTAAGAAGAGAATCTGTATTGCCTACATTAAAGGAAAAACTATCTCTCTTGCATGCACAAAGAGGGAGAGTTATCTCTCTTACATGCACCAAGAGTAGCCATTGTTGTTGTTACACAGCATTTTGTCACCGCCCCTGCAATCCCTCGACCCGCATATTGGAGGGTCTTTCTCGTGACCTGTGAGTAGTGTCATACTCTGTGAATACCTTCTTTGCATCCTTCTGCATAAGGAAATGATTCCTCCTGTTGAACATTTCCTCATAAAGAACTCAAAAACCTATGTTTTGGCATTGGTGTGGGTATCCAGTTCACCCCTTGCACCAATGGGGAAGATTTTCACTAGAGCCCACGCCAGCTAGTGCTCTGTCTCTTTGTTGTGCCCATGCCAGCCTTTTTGGGAATGTTTTTAAACAAATTAGAGGCAGAAGTTTCCTTTAACCACCTTAGGAATGACTCATTGCAAGTGATTAAAATCGATAAGCCACGGATCTCTTCTTTTAGGAAATGGTTGACAGAACATTCTTTGAAGATAGGACTCCCCTCCATGATTATAGGGATCCTAACCTCTCCTTCTCCCTCTATATAAACAAGCCTTCTCCCTTTACAAAAGCTAGAGCTGAACATATAGCCAAGATGCTGAACTTGGAGAAGAGATATTATAGCTGAGTAATCGCTATAGAGAAGGTTGAACCAAGGATGATCCCGTAGAGAGAGCCCCGTCTGAATTCACGAAGAGCTTTGTGAGACGTGCTCCCTGGAACCCTGCTAGAGGAGATCGCAACGTCGAAGCCTCGTTGTACTCTTCCTTATTTAAATTCATATACTCAACCATGGTATTGATTCCCTCTATTTATTATGTTTATTTGACGCATTTGATTTAGTCTTCTTCAACTGACTGATAGTTAGGAATGCGAAATAGTATGTTGTGTATTGTCTTCATTTCTTTTTTATGTGAAGGTATTCAGGCGTGAAAAAAAGTGGATCGTGATCTGTCGAATCATGAGCGAGAGGTAACCATTCTCCCAGATGACGCAATAGCGTAGGACCTATGGTAAGTGATCTACTAGTTCTTTGTCCATTCTTAACTATGAATTGATGTCATAGCGTCTCTCGTTTATGGCTAGACCCACTCTAGGGCTAGTGGGATTGCCTCTGTCTGGAGAGGGGATTTACCTCACCAACAAATTGGTGACTCTGTTAGGGATCAATGTGAGTTTGTCTTTCATCCTTTAGGTCTTCTTCTTCGTCTTTGCTTGCTTATATTTCCTTTTCTGCTTATCTTTGTTGAGTCCAAGACCCCTGTTCAGCCCCAGAGGATCAGATCTGACCTCTGGTTTTCCAAAATTTTCATATTTTTAAGGTTGGCTTGTTGGTGCGGTTTCCAGTCTGACAGTCACACCCACTGGCGCTTGTTGCCAGTTCATCACCCGCACCATCCCCTGTCTGGCGCGGGTTATAGCCAGACAGTCACGCCATTTCCGGTAGGTGCAAGGGTTTTTCCTGTTTTGGAGTTTTTTGTCAGTATTTGTTTTTCTGGGTGTTTTCTTGACTTGATTTGAATGATTTCAGATTGTTTGTACTGTGAAAAACCTCCTCCCTTCGGTTGTTTTCCCATTTCTTTTCAGCATCGTAGCCCTAGGGTTTTCTAGTGCTTTGTTATTCTGAGCCTCCTGTAGGAGCTTTGGTATTTTGTTTCGCAGCCACCTTCATTATTTTCTTGATTGCATTCAGCTCCCTGGATCCATTTTGAGTGATTGCATTTGATGGAATGAGTCTTTCCTCTTTCATTCAATTTGGTCACTCCAAGCATAGCTCACATTGCTTGTATGGGTCCATTTCAACATCTTTATTTAACTTGAGAGACTACAACACTGGTTTGAGTTTGTGTTTTGTTTGTTTTGAGTTGATCGAATTGTTTCATTTCGACTCTTGCTTTGAAATTCTCGAACTAGTGTGAAGGTTTATTTTTCATGTCATTTAGTGCACTCTTTGCTCTATTACATTGAAAAATAAAAAAAATAAAAATAAAAATTATTGCATTCTTGTTTGCATTGTGGAATTGGAAAATCTTTTGCATAACTAGCATTGGGCATTCTAGGAAGGATTTCTCATTTTCATTAGCTTGCATTAGGTACTGTAGTGGATGTTACTATGTGTTCTCATCATTTTCTATCACTTGAAACTCTTAAATTTCTCATAGATAGATTTTCATCGAACGAAATGGTATTTTATGGCATGTAGCTTGCATTTAGGGATTCGTGAGATTCAACATTCGGTAGGACCATGGAATTGAAACATAAATAGAAGATCAACTTAAAATTTATTCAGTTAACCGAAGGCAACATTGAAACCTAACGGAATATTTAGTGGTCTAATTTAGAGACGTGTTCTGTCATCTTTAAACCTAGTAGTTGTCGCTCACCATTTGGCTTCAGACATGCTAGTACAGACTTGCACTCCCCGTACTGTTGATTATATAAAGGGATACCACTCTAGGTTGCAATCCTTTTATCTATAGGAAGCCAAGTTTTCCGCCTTGTAACCTTGATACACCGAACACATCATTCGGGGAGACTACCTACACGTATGTCAAGTCCTTGGTTGCCTTTTTATTTCATTTTATAACCAAGGTGTATATGGCAGTTCATGGGGACCTGGTACATCCTTTTACCTAGACTACTTGAGCAGTCATTTTTGGTCTTTACTAACTCCATAAATTTGAAAATATCATCGAGCACTTGTCCTTTCGCGCTCGTTTCAAACTGAAAGAGACTAGAGTCATCTTTGACTATTTCTTGACTCTTAAAACATGAAACAACAAATGTTTGGTTTCAATTTGGTAAAATAAACTACCTATGATTACACACCCTTTAAATTTTGATTACTTGGCCTGTCTTTTTTTTCCTGGGTTTTGAGCCAAGAGTCTTCCTTTTTGATCTTTTTCCCTTTTCTTTCGTGTGCTACAGTCACAGAGGTAGAACCATCAGTTTCATCTACTAGTAGTCCTTACACGGACGATTCATCTGAAACTTCGCATACTTCCAGGTCTGCCAAGCTTGAGTAGCCTGTCATCCCATCAGAGTACCCCTTTGGAGAACCAGTTGAGTTCCATTGGCCTCTTTCCAATGCTTGGTTTGGGTTTGGGGTCGAGGAACACTTTCCCCCTCCCACATCGGGATCACCGTTTTTGGCTGCTATCATACCTCCTAGCCCCCATACTCTTTTGCAAGATCTTACGGTGGATTCAGACATGGACTCGTCTGGTCCTAACGGCAGTGAGGGCATTCCAGATTTTGATGAAGAATACCACCTTTTTCCAAAAGATATCCATCCAGACTCTGCTCAATCTTCACCATCAGTGTCGCTTCCAGCTGGATATAGGTCTTTGGGTCAGATTATAGCTGATATTGCCTCAATGGCAACATCAACTTCGTCAAGGGGACCAGTTCTCCCATCGTTAGGGATGTCGTCGACGACACCCGTCTCGTTGATTCCTTTTGTTACATCTGTCCCCACTAGGCCTACTATCTGTGTGGCTACATTGGCACCAGTTGTCACCACTCAGTCATCAGGAGTTTCGGCTTCAGTAGAGACTTCTATTTCCATGGCAATCCTTAACAGCCTTTATTTTGAGGAGTATCAGTTGGCTGTTCAGCCGCAGAGCTCCCAGACTAATCAATCCTCTCAGGATCTCAATCGTCCTTATTTTTCTCATTATAGAGCGGATGGTACCCTGATTTATTTGTTTCCATTTCAATATGATGAGCACGGCAACCCTATTTATTTTCTTGCTCCTGAGGCTTATCAGTACATTAATGGTTTTATACCTACCTTGCTTGTGCAACTTTCTAACCAAAAAGGAAAACCCTTATTGGGATAACCTTCGGTTCAACAGGGATATGATTTTGGCCCACAAGGACAACCCTTTCAAGGACAACCTTTGGCCCAGCAAGGGTATGTGTACGACCCACAAGAACAACCCTTACAGGGACAACCTTTGGTCCAAAAGGGATTATTTTACGACTCGCAAGAGCAGCCTTACAATCCTCAAGGTCAACCTTTACAAGCTCAGCCTCTAGTCCAACCAGGGCAACCTCCATGACCAGTTGAGCAACTCGTATATCAACCCAGACCTTCATACGGTCCTAGGGGAAAAATCCATCCATATCAACCTTCGGTGCAACCACAATAGCCATATTTTCTGATTGGTAAAAATGTTGCACAGCAAGGGCCATCTTATGGTCCTGCCACAGGTCAACCTGGTTATCTGGCACAACCTGCCCTACCACAACCATCAGGCCAACCTGCTCAGCAGGGGCAACCTGGTGGCCCTCATCAGTCAGGTCAACTTATTCAACCAAGACAACCTGCACAACCTGTTAACCCTGCTCGGTCGCCGCTCTATTCTATGCCACAGCCAAATCAACCTGTGCGCCTGACCTATTCAGCTCAACAGGGCCCTACTTATCAGCAACCCGTTCGACCCCAAGGCAGCTATTACCCTCAAGGTCAATATTGACCGGTATACAACGCGCCTCAAGGTTCTGCTTATTACCCTCAACCGCCAGGCCATACTTATATTCCGTAGAAAAATCCTTATGCTGCTCAATTGGGACCCTCGTATACTCAGAATCAGTATCCTAGTTTTCAACCCCCGTATCCTAGTCCTCAGCCGCCATATCAACTGAATTATCTGGCTTATACCCCTTATGGTCCGAATCCTCCAGGACAGAACCAATGGGGGCAGAGTTATACTCAACTAGGATGGAGTATGGGTACAGGTCCTTATCGATGACCTGCTATGCCTTTTAACCCTCAGTTACCCTTTCTCGCCACGTTGGAGTTACCGGATGTGTCCAAATTGACAAATGATCCAATTCTTCATAATCCATATTGGCCCCCGGTTCCAACGAAGGTTCCTGGTGATTGTCCCAAGTTTGAGGGCAAGTCTGGAGAAGACCCCCAAACACACGTCATGACATACCATTTGCGGTGTTCTTCCAATTCTTGGGTGGATGACTCTGTTCGACTCTGTCTTTTCCAGCGCACTCTTACCGGAGCTGATGCTAAGTGGTATATCGAACTGCCTCCTGGTATCTTTCAAGATTTCAACACTCTCGCTATGGCATTCCTTACTCATTTCCAATTGTCGATTTGTTATGAAGCCGAGATGCATCTCCTAACATCCTTGAAACAGGACTGGGCTACCCATATCTCGGACCACATTCATGAATGGAGACGGCATCGTCGCCTGATCAAGTTCGAAATTCTTGATCAGCTTCTTACTCATTGGTTCACTACCTCTTTTTTCAATCATATTGCGAAAGACATCGCTATGGGGGCATGTGTAACCGAGGAACAAGCCATTTCTCGTGCCCAGTACCTTGATTTAGTGTACTCTTAATCATACATATTGTATGACATCTTGACTGAGGCTCCACGACCTGGGACCTCTAAAGCGCTGGCTACCCCATCGGTCGACGACGTTATTGGTTCTGTCTCTCAAAATTCACGCAAGTCTTCAAATGGGAAGCATAAATCAAATCCTTCCAATGCTTCTGCTCCTCAACCTACCCCGGATTCTGGTAAAACCTCGGAGTTCAATGCCGTTCAGACTAGTCCTACAGACAAGACTTCCAAGGGAAAAAAGAAGGGAAAAGGCAAGGCCAAAGCCGATGCCCCAAAACCAGAATCGTCTAAACCTCGTGCTGATGATGGTTCACAACGAAAGCCAAAGTATCCCTGTCTGATTTGTGATGAGGAACACTACACTAAGGATTGTTCTAGACGATCCGAGGTTAGTCAACTGATCAAAGGAACTAAGGGAACTCTAGAGGTCCTTAAAGAACCTTTCCGATCTCATCAAACTCAGATGGTCGATCAACCTGCACCGTCTGCACCGTTTGGCTCTCAAGTGTTTATGGTAAATGGTTTTGCACCCGTTTCCATTGCTACTCAGTTGAAAGATTATGATGGATCACACTAGGCAGCTGGGAAAGAGACCGTTGATGGTCCTCCTCCCCCACCTACCTCTGGTCCTCTTGAGATTGAAAGGCCCAGTGCTGAACCCGTTGTACGACCACCTTCTAAAGTTGTTCTCCGAAAATCTTCTTATAATCCTAATGCCCGTGCTGCTTAGCATTACAGTATTGTTGAGGATTTAGCATAGGCGCCATCTGCGATGTCCGTGTTGGAAGTGCTCCAGAGTTGTTCGTCTCAACGGAAGGCGTTATTAACTGCGATCGGCGGGATTGATCTTGCTGATTCTAGCCTTTTCTCTTTCGACTTAGAGAATTTCGTCCCCCAACTTCCGCACCAGATTGCGCTTGTCATACAAGTCGGCATTAATGGTCTCAACATCCATAGAGCCATTGTGGACGAAGGTGCATCCACTTGTGTCATGTCATCCGCTTGTTGGAAATCTATTGGCTCTCAAGCTCTCACTTCTTCACCCAATGCCCTTGAGGCATTTGATGGAAGGGAATCGAAACCCTTGGGTGTTCTCGCTAGCCTACCGATCACGTTGCAAGGAAAGACGGTCAATGTTGAAGTAGAAGTCGTTGACGCTAAACTCAATTACAATCTTCTACTCGGTCGCAGTTGGACTCACGCTATGCTGTGCGTTCCGTCCACCCTCTTTCGTCTTCTAAAGTTTCCACACGAGGGAAAAATCATTACTGTCGATCAATTGTCGTTCTTTACCTCGTCTTCCGAGAACAACGTGCCATACGTGGATCAGATTCCTTCTCCCCCCGACAGTGTAGGGCCGGGTCTTTTCAAAGATCCCGCTCTCATGGGTATCTTTCCCTTTCCACCACCAAACACTGTTCAAGTTAATATGATCTCTCGGTCGGATGACCCATGGATCATCCCTTTACCTGAACAGGTTGATTCATTTGGGGATTCAATGCCGCTTAGTCCAGTTGAAATCAATTATTGTGAGCTTACAACTGCATCTGATTCTCCCCCTTCTAAAGATGCTCCTTTGAGCATGGCTCTCGACGTTTATTCTCAATCCCCCTGGCTTGGCGATGCAAATTCGCTAGATCCTTTGAAAGAAATGTTTCCATCCGATGAGGCTATAATGGAAACCATGTCTCTCGAAGATCTACCGTGGAGCGATGGGCATCATCGTTCCTCGTTTATGCTTGGCCTCGGGGCAATGTCTAACTCTCTTGAGCGTTTTGCATCTCAAGTTTCTTCTCCACCACTTCAAACGCCTATCTTGACACATGAAGTCTTCGCTAAAGGTAACTTGGGTAACATCACTCAGACGATGCCTATCGACATTTCCGTGAAGCCGGGAATTGTTGAGAACATCCATGTAGGAGTCACTTGCTCTTCCGATGAAGTCCAAGTGTATACTAGCCTCTTTCGCGAATTTCGTGATGTTTTCGCCTGGTCTTACGAAGAGATGCCTGGAATTGATCCCAGTATTGTGGTGCATGAGATTCCCACCTATCCAGGTGCGAAGCTTGTTCGCCAACATTTGCGTCCAGTGCATCCTCGGAAAGCCGCCGCCATAAAAGCTGAAGTTGAAAAACTTCTTAAAGCGGGTTTCATTTATCCGATTCCTCTGACAGAGTGGGTTTCTAACATTGTTCCTGTGGATAAGAAGCAGGGAGAAATTCTCGTCTATGTCGACTATCGCAATATTAATCAAGCCTTTCCTAAAGATAACTATCCCACCCCTTTCATCGATCAAATCATTGATGATTGTGCAGGGAGTGAAATTTTTTCCCTTATGGACGATTTTTCTGGCTATGATCAGATCAACATTCTCCCGTCTGATCAACACAAGACCGCTTTTATTTGTCCTTGGGGAACATTTGCGTATAAAAAACTCCCTTTTGGCTTGAAGAATGCTGGGGTTACGTTCCAACGCGCGATGTATTATGCCTTTCACGATATTGGTCATATTTTTCAACCATACTTGGATGACCTTCCGGCTCATTCAGCTGTGCGAAAAGACCACTCGGACCATCTCCACCAGTGCTTTCTTCGTTGTAGACGCTACAACATTCGGCTCAATCCACATAAATGTGTCTTCTACGTCAATTCCGGTATACTTTTAGGGTTTATCGTATCTAAAGACATAATTCGCCTTGATTCACTTAAGGTTGAGGCTATTGTTAATATCCCCTCTCCATCCTCGTTACACCAGCTCCAGAGTCTCCAAGGGAAAGCAAATTTCTTAAGTCGTTTTATTCCGAACTACGCCGAAGTAGCCAAGGGATTCACACGAATTTTAAAGCAGGACATCCCTTTCTGTTAGGATGAGATTTCTCAGCAATATTTTGATACACTTATTTTGATACACTTAAGACGTTGCTTGTCAACGCTCCTCTATTACATCCTCCTAATTATCATCGTGATTTTACCCTCTATCTAGTTGCCGCCTTCAGTACGATCGCCATGGTTTTGGTTCAAGATGATGATGACGGTAACGAACATGTTATTTATTACTTGTCTCAAAACCTTCTCGACCCTAAAACGTGTTATGCGCATGTCGAGAAGTTAGCGCTGGCCGCGGTCCAGGCCGTCCAACGTTTTCGTCATTATATCCTTTTACGCATAGTGACCGTGATTTCTGATTGTAACCCCAAGACCTATATTCTATCTCGATAGTTTCTGGGGGGAAAATAATCGAAGTGGATCGTTATCCTCCAAGAGTTTGATTTGGAGTTTACCATCGCCAAATCAAAGAAATCACTTGTTTTTGCTGATTTGATTTGTTCTCTCCCCATCGACTCTGCTCCTTATTCCGAGGATCATATTCCAGACGAAACTCTTTTCTTGATTAGCACCCTCGATCCATGGTACAGTAGTATCATTGTGTATCTCCAGACTTCTACTTTTAGGTCTAAGTTGACAAAAGATGCCCGACGCCGCATTCGGCACCAATCGCAACCTTACCGTATTATCGAAGATACCCTCTATCGTGTTGGAGTCGATTCCGTACTCCGCTGATGTCTGACCCTCGAGGAAGCTGAGAAAGTTTTAAATGACTGCCACAGTGGTGCCTGTGGTGGTCACATGTCTAGTTATGTCACCGCACAGAAGATTCTTCGTGCTGGCTATTTCTGGCTATCAATTTTTAAAGACTGCATTATCGCAGTACACAAATGCCATGCGTGCCAGATATATCAATGCAAGATGCATGCGCCACCTATTCCTTTACACCCTGTCATTACCGTTGGTCCTTTTGCCAAATGGGGCATCGATTTTATGACATGTAACCCTCGCTCGGCTGGGGGGGCATGCCTATATTATCATCGCCATCGATTATTTTACAAAGTGGGTTGAAGCAATGCCTACACTGGCTGCGGATGGTAAGACAATAGCGTAATTCATATTCAATCATGTTATTACTCGGTTTGGTGTCCCTTAAGTCATCGTTACCGATCATGGTTCACATTTTCGAGGCGATATGATGGCGGAACTGACATCTAAGTTGGGTCTACGTCACAACAATTCAACGCCTTATTACTCTCAAGCTAATGGCCAAGTTGAAGCCGTAAACAAAGTTCTTGTTACAATGCTTCAACGAACAATTGGGATCCATAAATCAAATTGGCATCTCATGTTGTTTTCAGCTTTATGGGCTTACCGAATGTCGATTAAGAGTGCAACCGGATTCACCCCGTTTCAGTTGGTGTACGGTCTGGAAGCTGCTCTTCCGATTGAATGTGAAATCCCTTCACTCAAATTATCTGTGGAATTACTGCCTAATACTTCACCCGAATTAGAGTGTCTCCTCTACTTAGAGAGATTGGATGAAACTTGTCGATTTGCTGCTTTGGTCATCGAAGCACAGAAGAAGTGAGTCAAAGCTCATTTTGACCAAACAGTTTCCCCTCGTTCTTTTATCAAAGGCAACCTCGTTCTCCTGTATGACCAAGCTCATGACAAGCTGGGGGCAGGTAAATTCCAACCCATGTGGCATGGGCCCTACATCATCAAACGTGTGTTACAAAATGGGGCTTATGAGCTTATTGATTATGAAGGTTATCCCTTAGCACAGCCCAGAAATGGGTTTGTACCTGAAAAAGTATTATGCTTGAGTCATTCATGCATGATATGTGTACATAGGTGATTTTTTTCATTTTTGTGCATGCTTTGGTTTGATGTTCTTTCTAAGCTTTTTCTGCTTATTGGTTCTTGTTTGTTTTTCAGATGTATATTGCCCCTTATGTCGGTTTCGCGGATGGTGCTTCCCGCAATACCAGGAACTTGTCTTCAGCGGCCTGGGTAATTTATAATCCGGTTGGTGAGTTGATTAACCTACAAGGCATTTTTCTAAGACCAACTAAAAATAATGTCACTGAATATAGTATTTTTTTGGAACTATTAACCGAGGCAGTTAACCTCGACATACGTGCATTGCTTGTAAATCTAGATTCACAGCTTGTTGTTCTTCAACTTAACAGTCATTATTCGGTTCGAAACCCATGCATTTTGAGGTTGTATTTGCGTATTCGTTTTCTTGAAAGACATTTTGATTTCATCACATATCAACATATACCAAGACGAATGAATACATTAACTGATGCAATAGCTAACATTGTGCTAGATAGACATTTGCGCAATTTATAAAACATCACCATATGTAAATAGACCCATGTAGAAAACAGATGTATATATATCGATTGTTTGCAACGTGTGCATCATTAAAACCCAAAAAAATATATATGTATGTTTCAGTTACATCTCGAGACAACATGTCTCTCAAAATGTGAATAATAAAAGCCTAGGTGCCTAATCAGCGTGGTGCTCATGATAGCACGTCACCGCCCGTACCAACCGCCTCAGCAAATGGTGGATACGACTCGGAACCCCTACGGTATGCCTCTGATAGGAGGAACATCATCAAAGCGAGCATAGTCCAGAATCCCACGGGCGATTCCCTCCAGGTTTTGTACTATCTCCTCCTTGCTGCCCTCACCATGAGGATCGAAATCGCGAGGAGTTCGCCTCGCTATCGGCAACATACCTGCAGGTCGCTCTGGGCCAACATCTGCATACATATAAGATTAACTGTCAGAACCATGCATATATATAAAAAAAAATATAAACTCATGAAAATAAAAATGAGTCTTACCAAGTTCTTCGTCCCAGTCCTCTCCCTCCGGGAGTGGGAGGTCTGGGTCTCTGGTGAAGTCTATGCCAACGTAGGGCCAATCCTCCATGACAATCAGTTGTCATCGAAGCTAATCAAAAAACTCTGGCCTCCAGGACATCTACTGGCCACCCCCTATTCTAGGCATCAGTATCGCCCATCAGGCCATCTCTGGCTCGTTGGGTGGTGGCATCAGGACGATAACTTCCTGACGCTGGAATATGGGTAATGGTTCCAAGAAGAATGATACCAGAATTGATCCATACCCAAACTGCTTTAGTTTGGTCTTCTTTCACTTAGTGAGTTGTCGTTTGATGTTGATGGTCACAGCCTCGACCTAGTTAAAAAAAGTCGGGTTCATACACTCTGAAGCAAGAAGTAGTTGTGTCTTCATGGCCTCATGTGGTTCCTGTGATCCCGTAGCCCGCGTGATAGTGTGCAAAAATACTCTTAGTGCCAGATCAGGGATGGTTTGGATATCCACTTTTCCACTCCCTATTCCTTTTCGTGCCCCTTGGCACACCCTGTCAATTACCATTGCCATGCTTTCCCCGAAATTCCGAGTACTGGTCAAGATAGGGATTGCACCCCTACGCGACAACCCAGTGATGAAATACACATCAGAAACTTCGAGTTCAAGCTCCTAATCCTGAAGTACAAACTTTTCCTAATCTTTGTCCCAAATGCTTATTAAATATTGAAGCAATTTGGGCTGAGCCCGGAGACATGGTTTCAGGAAGAACTTCTTGAGCCCACAATTTCTGAGGGCATTCATGCATTGTTCATTTTCCATGGACTGTTCATTATCCTCACTTTTTTCTCTCTCTTTCCACTCGATTACCATCTTTTTTTTCTTTTTACCCTCATGAATTGTTGATATAAACATTATAAGTCCCCTTGGGCTTTAAAATTTGTAATCAATTGGTTGCATTTTATTGAATTTAAAGCGGATTTTGAGTTGCACAATTGGCGTGACTGTTTTGCTAACAGTCGTGCCACCTAGCGCAACCCCTGTGTAAAAAGGGGTCGATTGGCATGGGTCCATGCTTAAAACGCCAAGCTGCGGTGCCATAGTTTTTACAAAACCTCCCCTAAGGGATCCAAAATGACATTTAAATGTAATGAAATATAGCTCAAAAGATAGCAAATAGTGTCAACTCTTACGTGAAACTGACAGAATCTGGATTGGCTCACTGAATTGTTCACAATCGTCGCCAGAAGATCGCAAGGAAAACGGGTCACTGTTGCTCTGCAAATAGGTAAAAGTGAAAAGTAAATAATTATTTACCACTTATGGTCTTCTATAACTTTTCGAAATCCTAAAATAGGTTTTAAAACATATTTTTCGATATATTTTCATATTATTTTCGAGGAATACATTTTACACGCGTCTTTTTTTGCAGTGGCAGGTTTTCACATGATTATGACGAAGAAATGAGTTGTATTTTATACTTCTTCGAAATCAGTAAAAACATGAAAAAGTCACTACTGGAGTCACCTTTCAGCTCTTTTCTGACTCTCTAAAATTGAAAATATTTCCAAGTCGCTTGTCGTTTTGAACTCATTAAATTGGCTGCAAAACGATGTCTACCCAGTATACGTTTACCCCTTTTTCGAGCTGGGATAGATTATTTACAAAAAAGGAATACCTTAGCCAATCGCAACTAAGAGGTTCTCTCAGACATATTTTTCTACCTTTTCGGATCTGTGAGACTACCTACGAAAAGGGACTGCTGGAGTTTTCTTTGCCGCTTTCTTTTCAAACTCTCTAAACATGAAAAGGTGCCGAGTTCCCCCTTTGTTAAACTCGTTAAAAATGATGACATCAGACTCCGTCGTTATGACGTTACTCGAGTTCCTCCTTCCTAGGGTTCGTAAAATGTACTAGGTTGGATTTTTCCGAAGTAAAAACTTACATCGCAAGCATATGCTATCCCCTTCAAGCTTGTTTTCAAAAATAATTGGGGTACTTGCCAAAAACGGTGAGGGAAAATGGAACCAGATTATAGTCGTGTTGGCAGTATGTTGCTATTGAACATGACACTTGTCTACATTCGTGTCGAGTTGGGGACATCTCATCTCGTTACTTGTTTGCCTCCATGGGTTTGGGTAATCTCTTTTGACCGCTCATCTTCTCTTTTCCACATCACCATGACCTCAAATCCCTTGATGTCAAATACTTCAAAATCCAGTGTTGTGCCGCCAATATGTTCAAGAGAAGTTTGCCTCTGAAGTTTCTCAACCTCCCTCTGATTCTCTATTGGTCTTGATTCACAAACATCATGGTCCTCTGTCTCATGTCGATGATGTGGGAAACATTATGGCCCACCTTCAATCAAGATCACTTCTTGTCAACTCCAGCTCATTATCTAGGAAGTTGATCTAGAGACTCCCTTCAGGTACCTTGGAGCTTGCATGCCTCAATGGCAGGTTCTTCGCATTCGACGTAAGGTCCACATCATTGGCCTTCGATCGACTGATTCTGTGGGAGTTCGACGTTAGATCACTGTTCACATTTCGTGGTTTGTACCTTTCGTACCTTGAGAGCCATTGTCATTATTGGTGGTTTCTCTCGTGTCTGTTAATAGCTTTCATCATTGGCTGGTAATCAGACAATTTTCTTGCATGTTTGACTTCAGCTCACACATTCGCATGCTCAAATTTGTACTTTGTTCGGGTCAAGATGGAGCGGAAGACCCTGGGTTTTTTCTGATGAAATCCAGGCTGCGGGTTCTTTTTGGATTACTATGACTTGTTATATGACTCTTCTGATTGGTGGCTGCGACCATACCTGAGTCTATTTTTTGATCCCTACTGCTAGATGGCTATGTCCATACCTTGGATCTCATTGTTTATGTACTCTATTATGGATGGTTGCGCCCATGCCACATGTCATGTATTAGATGTATCAGTTGTACTTGTACTTGCAGGTTTTCTGACAACATTGTTTGGGTCGAACGCATTCTCATAAAGAATTTCACCCCTCCCTCTCTCTCGGACCTCATGCTTTAGGGGGCATATGTTACACAGAATTTTGTCACCGTTCCTACAATCCCTCACCCCACATATTGGAGGGTATTTCCCGTGACCTGTGAGTAGTGTCAAACTCTGCAAATACCTTCTTTGCATCCTTTTTCATAAGGACATGATTCTTTCTGTTGAAAATTTCCTCAGAAAGCACACAATGACCTATGTTTTTGGCATTGGCGTGGGTAGCCAGTTCACCCCTCACGCCAATGGGGAAGATTTTCACTAGAGGCCATGCCAGCTGGCGCTCTGTCCCTGTGTTGAGCCCATGTTAGCCCTTTTTGGAATTTTTTTAACAAATTGGAGGTGGAAATTTCCTTTAACCACCTCAGGAATGACTCATTGCAAGTGGTTAAACTCAATAAGCCATGGATCTCTTCCTTTAGGAAATGGTTGATGGAACATTCTTAGAGGATATGACTCCCCCCACGATTATAGGGATCCTAACCTCTCCTTCTCCCTCTATATAAACAAGCCTTCTCCCTTTACAAAATTTAGTTGAACATATAGCCAAGAAGCTGAACTTGGAGAAGAGATATTATAGCTGAGTAATCGCTATAGAGAAGATCGAACCAAGGAGGATCCCGTAGAGAGAGCCCCGTCTGAATTCCCGACGAGCTTTGTGAGACGTGCTCCGCTGGAACCCTGCTAGAGGAGATCGCAACGTCGAAGCCTGGTTGTACTCTTCCTTCTTTAATTTAATATACTCGACTATGATATTGATTCCATCTTTGTGTTATGTTTATTTGACGCATTTGATTTAGTCTTCTTCGACTGACTGATAGTTAGGAATGCGAAATAGTATGTTGTGTATCATCTTCATTTCTTGTGTATGTGCAGGTATCTGGGCGTGAGAACGAGTTGATCGTGATCTGTCGAATCAGGAGCGAGAGGCAGCCATTCTTCCAGACGACACAACAGCGCAGGACCTACGGTAAGTGATCTACCAAGTCTTTGTCCATTCTTAACTAGGAATTGATGTCATAGCGTGTCTCGTTTGTGGCTAGACCCACTCTAGGGCTAGTGGGATCGCCTTTGTCCGTAGAGGGGATTTACCTCTGTGTTATAGAGGTATGTTTTTTGCATGGATAAAAGAAATACTGAGCTATCTTTTAATCTTTAGGAAAAATATGTGAGTACCTTTATTCTAACAAAACTATTATGTTAGTTTATGTTATATTCTTTTGGAAAAGAAACATAACTTGTATGCATAGGGGAATCAACTATGATATTAGCTTTTCTAGGGAGAAACTACATGCTTCCCTTTGGGAGAAGCTACATGTAGAAAGACAAAGAATCTAGGTTATATTGACTTCCTTTTGAGGAGAAATTATGTATTTGTTTACAGGAAAAGAATAGCTAATGATGGTGTAATTCCAAGAAAGGATTATGTCCTATGTACATTAAAGAAGAGTTGTTATGATAAGCTCTTGCATGCACAAAGAATAGTGATTGTGTTACGTTACATTAAAGAATATCTATTATGATAAGCTCTTGCATGTGAAAATAATAGTCATTATAGAGATATGTTATTTGCATGGATAAGAAGAAATATTGAGTTATAATGTTTATTCGGGAATAATTATTTGTGGTTACTTATGCTATCATAATTATTGTGTTAGTTTCTTTCAGAACAAGATCATGTATATGCATGCAAGATTTGTATTATCTTTCCTTGGAAAGAATATACATTTGTATGTGGGAAATGATAACATGTTTAGTTAGCCTACATAGGGAAATAATCTTTGGAAAAGAAGATAGAATACATGCATAAAACCCATATTAATATGTTAGTTTCCTTGGGATATATATATGGGTAATGTTGGTATAATATTTGAAATGAAGACATGTATTTCTATGCTTTACTGTAAACAGGTGTTTTGGATACTCTGTTGTGTTAAGCATTCCTTTGGGAAGACTCCTTTGGAATCTGTATGCATTTGCATGCATGGGAAAAACATTTGTTATGTTAACTTTCCTTTCGTGCACCAAAATTAATAGCTTAAGGGTTAGCTATTTTGATTAAATTTATATAAATCGCATGCATGAATATTGTAGTTGATGTATCAGTTTCTTTTAAAGAAAATCTTGGGAGATGTAGCTATTGTCTTGCAGGAATGTGTGCTTATGCGAGGGAAACATTAGTTAATGTGATAACTTATAACTAGCACATATGCAGTAAGTGTTGTTAAAGGGAGGATGTCAAGGTACTTTGTTTTCATGTCATGAATATACATGAGTAGATGGAGAAGCTTCTCTAGTATAGATTTATGAAATGGTTGATTAAAACTTTATGAATCTTGACATCAATGTATGTTGAAGGCATCATTAGCAGGGAATGATGATGACATATACAAAGGAAATATTATTCTTAAGCTAGTGGCAGGTAAATGATTATGGTTCATGCATATGAGTGCGAGCTGCAGGATGATCCAATGTACAACAGTCCATTGTAGGTACATCCATGCCACCAAGATATGAAGATATGAAGATTAGTGGGTAAATGCTATCATATTTATTATAATGGATTTAAGCTAGATATTTGTATAGTTCCTTGTAAGATTTATAAACGATGGTTAAGGGATGTTCTCCCTTATAAGTCATTGAGTGAGGGCTGAACACCCTCACGAGCGTTTAATAATAAAATTAAACGTTTGTTGTTTTTCACCCTACGGGGTTTCCAGGGTATATTGGTGTTCAATGATGTGATTGATTATTGTGTTAAATTGATGATGTTAATTTTGTTCTTGTTGTGATGTTCATAATGGCAAGTATGTGATGACTACAAGAATGATGAAATGAATGCAAGGTTACATCATACAGTTTCATGTGTACAACAATAGAGGTGCTTAATGGTGAACATTCTATGTAATGATGAGCATGGAATATTTAATAGTGATTTGAATAGTTACTTGTGGATAACTTGTATAAAAAAAAAAAATTAGCTCCTTGCATTTCCATGTGAAGTAATCGGTGTATGTTACAAGTGATATCAAAGGGATAAGCCAAGCTATTGTGCTTGCTTTAGCCACTATATGGAGATCCTTACAATTTAAATCATATTAGCATTTTATTTGAAACTGTCTGATTTAATCAAGTGACGTAGACTTGGAATCTTGGAAATCAAGGGTCTATATTCCTCCGACATACCACTTTAGTAACCACCTTAGAGAGTTTGGAAAAGTTTTGTTCATTTTTACATTTCTATGTTGAGTGAGTGAAGCTTGGATCTCGGCTTAGAGGGTTTGCCAATTTGTGTTGGATTTGTTTCCAACCAAGATTCTTCTCTTGTAGTTTTCATCTAATTTGGGTTTTTGGCTATGGCGGTTGGCATTGTCGTTCCCAGAAGAAATCTAAATTCTAGTCAGACATAATGGAGGACTCTTAGCAACATGGACTTCTTGGTACTTTTAGGGTCGGGTAGTTTTCTATCTTTGAGGGGAATAAATATTAGTTTTATTTCCTTGCCCAAAATGGAAGAATGGCTTGCGCAACGACTTCTTAGTGGATGGTGTGGAGTATTTCCATATCCTACTACTAACATCCCTACCACTTATCGACATATCCTTATCAAATTGTCATAATGAGTTGAACCATGATACCGCAGGTAAAGATTAATTATTAATTATTTCGAATGGTCCAAATCACATTTGGAGTTTATGGCTTCATCCCTGGCTATATTCACAAACATGTTTAAAATATTATAAATAAACATATTGAAAATATATTATAAATAAAAATTAAGAAAACTTAAAATTATGTTTAGATAAGTATTATATAATTTTTTTTATGTATTAAATATATTTATTATAAAAAATATGTTTACACTCAAATAAAATATTTTTTACTTTTCAATTTTACTTTGGAAAATTGTATACTTGATTGAAAAATTATAAATTTTCAAGATTTTCTTAAAATTTTAATAAAATAAATAAAAATTAAAAAAAATATAAATAATAATAATAATAATATGTAGTGGTCTTAGAATCCATATGCACGAAAATATATGGAGAGCGCAGCGATTTTCCCTAGGGTTTCTTTGCATCCATTGCGCCATTTTGCAAACTGGTATTTGCCGAGGAAAGGTGCTACCATGGTTTTCGGCAATGTGCTACCTTATTCACGACGGTGATGCATCGAGGAGGCTGTGGACGGATGAAAAGGATACGGGGGAGGATGGTGCACATTTCCCGCGACGACCCCTTGTAGACTCGATCGATGGAGTGGGTTATATCATTGGCCATCATACTTGGTTAATGTTGTTGTGCGGGACTCCTGCGTTGATATCACAAATGTCGGCACTCGGGTTGGTGTGGCGGCGTCTTGTTGCGAAGGCAGCAATATGAGGCCTCGGCCCTCACTAGTATTGTATACACACGGTGGTCGTGCGCCCTTCACCTTTGGAATGTATGTTGGCTATTGACATATGCGGACCCTCGCCGATGGGCTACACTCAGGCATCCGCCCATCTTTGCATGTGCAATGGGAGACTTACCATTGATAAGACTCCATTGATTCTGACTAATCAAGAACAACCAGAGCCAACAAACAACACCAATGCAAACGAAAATCAGGTAAGCCCATATAGTTTTTAGATCTTTATCAAAACCCCTATGGGGAATAGTATATTGGTTTGGATACATGCATATGCACAGGTTACAGACCTGAAGAAAACTATTGGGCAAACCACTGGTTACCCAAGTCAGGAACAGTCCCTCATTTACGGAGGGAGGGCACTACAGGATTCCGACATTCTTAAGGATTATGGCATCTGCCATGCTTCCACCATCCATCTCAATCTGCGATTGAGAGGGGGTGTTGTTGGGCAGCACAGTGCTCAGGGACCCCAGGGATCAAACTCTACCTGCCATGAGTACCCCAAAGGAACATCCTATAAGAAAATTCTTAAGGGGAAAAACAAATCTGTTGTTCCTACAAAACAAACAGCAAATGCCCCTAAACCGTATATTGTAGAACAGCTCAACCAGATTCCAGAACTGCAAATTGAATTACCTGAGATTGATGACTACATATCCATCTTTGAAACACAAGCGCTCATATGCAGATTTAACTGCTTCTGGCCAAAACCAATGGAGCTTTTTCAGTGGATCTTCACTAACTGGACGATGGAATGTGAAATACACCTCTGGTCAAAAGGGTTTTTCATTGTTAAATTTTTATCCTCGGAAGCCAGAGAACACATTCAAAATCCTGGACCATGGTTCTGGGGTTCCACCAGACTATTCACCACACCATGGTTTCCAGATTTCGATGCAAATACCATGGAGGTATCCAAAATGCCGGTCTGGGTGTGGCTTTACAACCTCCCACTTCATTTTTGGAATGAAGATGTATTGGGCAGCATTGGAGACATGATTGGGAACTATATTAAAACAGTTACCAAACGCATGGAGGAGAGGGTTTACACTTTTGCACGCATCTGTGTAGAAGCGGATCTCAGCAAGGGGCTTCCAGAATGCATCCTGCTGACTCACAAACAGTAAAAATGGACGCAGCATCTCAATTATGAGAACACTGCTTTCAGATGCAGAATATGCAGGAATACAGGGCATTTACAAAACACTTGTCCAGAAGCTAAAAGAGACAACAGAACAAAGAAAAAGACATGAAGAGCCACAAAGGGTTGGCAATATCCCTCTGATAAACCAGAACCGGATATGGAAGAAGACGCGACAAAACCTACCCCAGAAGAAAACAACCATACAACAACAAAAACAGGGACACAAGAACAAGAGATGCTAGAGCCACCAAACACTGCTCCAGCATCTTTGGACCAAGAGGCACTAGAAAGTGGAGGACACAAAAGACACCATAACTCAGACACTTCTGATTCGAATAAGCACAATGGAGCAAACACAAATGAAAATGAGCTTGCACTTATCACAACCGAGACATCACTAGGTCCATGGCGAAAGGTTGAAAAGAAAAAAGGGAGGAAAATTTAATTTTCACTCCCCTTGTATATTAGCCTATAGATGCAAATTATATGCCTGTTTATCTAAAATTATAGCGAAGTGTAACATGTAATTTTGTTATCATTAATAAAATTACGAATTTTTCCTTTGTGAAAAAAAATAATAATATGTATTATTAAAAAATCAAAAAAAAATTAGGAGAAAAAACTTTTTTTGGTTTATATAATGTACCATTTTATATTTCATAATCATTGTTTAGTACATCTTCGAAAATAAAAGCGTCTAAATGTAGCATATATGCAACGGTACTTATAGAAAGAACAAAAAAATCACAAAGAAATAATCGATCCCAAGTTGCTCAATCAATCAACAAACCGTAGTTGTGACCTTTGGGAATGTGGGATGTAATGAAAAGGAGAAACACTTCCAATCAATAAACATATAGCGAAGTGCAAAGCAAGAATGTATCGGTCTATCTAAACATATAAGTGAGACAAAGGCGAAAGAAGAGCGGAGGCGGCCTCCCTAGCAGAGTCAATGAAATTGTATAGTACCTTGTGCGCAAAACATTAGCATCCTCGTAAAGCACATAATGCATGGAGATCCATATGATGTGCTTAAGCACAGCAACACTTACCTCCTTATTCATTCATTTACCACATAAAACAATTTCCAAAATACATACGTGGAAACCCTATACGATCTAAAATTATAAATACATTTCATCCAATACATATCTGCTTACTTGATTATTGCCAAATATTGATTACATTAATCTATGGTTCTCATTTCTTTGATTATTATAAATGAGATTAACGATAGTTAGAAACTGTTAATTTAGTGTTAATTTGAGAAGATGTTCTATGCCATTTCAGATTAGGGCACAATGCGAAGAAGATAGAACATACTAGCGAGATCAATAGAAGACAAGCCAAAACAGAAATAGGGAAATGGTGGCATTACGAGCGATCAGCGAGGATGCTTCAACCAACAAAGTCTCCAATAGGTCATTCGACTTAACGTGTCACACATAACCCCGAGAACAACCCAAACAAAGAGACAGGTCCATATATCATATCATGACTCCAATGCTATGAGAGAGAGAGAGATTCCTCCACACCAATAGTGTCTCAAAATGAACTCCAAGTCTCTCCAATATATAGGAATCTTTGGGGGTGTGTGACACGTTCTTTAAGACATTTAAGTCAATATTTTATTCCAGGCCGACCTAGCACATAAGTGGAATAAATTCAAAGTACATGTTCTGCTCATCTGATCGAGATGATCTTTAGATCAATCTTACACCTCTCCGAAAGAGGAATCCAATAAAAATATTGCGATCGTCATCTGAGCAGCACAACCGAAGTTTGGACCTAGTTGTCCAATTTTAACACTCCCTCTCAACTAGGGAGAACTCCGTCCACTAGTGCAATCCAAACATCGTGCGTCATCCCGCCGTAACTTGCTTTGCTGGCCTCTTTATTTCAAAACAGAAGTGGGTCAGTCACAAAGACATCATACCCGGCTAACAGATTCAGCCCAGAGGTCCGAAACCTCTATAGGACTCAGAAAGAGTCTCCAACCAACCCGAAGTTGGTTCATCTGACCCGAAGTCAGTAGGAGGTCCAAAACCTCGCTATACTTGATCCCAGATCAAGTGGTTGGACTGTGCCATCCTAGATAGAGAGTACGACAATTTCTGATGCGTCCATCAGTCTTTGCTACTAATCTCTAGCCTTTCCCATCTCATTGGCCAAATGAGAGGTACTTCCCATGAGCCCAGAACTCAATGGGTAGAATGCATATGGGGCATAGATAATGAGAGGTAAACCAACTCAATAATCACAACGGTGGGGTCCAAGCACACCAACAAGGTTCGGCAAGCCTAGCCTTGTGGTTGCTCATAGCTGCGAGAAGCTGTCCCCAAAGCCCCCCAGAGCTCCCAAAGCTCATCGTCCAACAGGACCCTAAGAATAGGGTTGTTCCACGATACCAAGATTCTCACGGAAGGTTATGAACATGACCTTCCCCAAGGGCATTGTGAGAATATCCACGACCTGCTCATCAGTTCCTATATGATCGAGTCTTACGGCGCCTTGCTGTACCATATCCCAGATAAAGTGGTACTAGCCATCAACATGCTTGGATCAATCGTGGAACCCGGGATTCTATGACAAATGAATCCCCCTCTCGTTATCACAAAGGATAACGGTGGCATCTAGCACATGCTCGAACAACTCACAGAAGAGCTTTCACAACCAAGTGACTTCACAACAGGCCATACATGTTACAATGTATTCAGCCTCAGCGGTGCTCAAGGCTACCGACTTTAGATTCCTGCCCGAAGCAGATCTACATGTGAAGTAGCATCCAGATGGGCTCTTGCGATCCACCACCACCGGCCAATCGGCATCGGTATAGCCATGGAGTGTCACGCGCGTGTATCTCGGCCCATGGTCTATCGGCCTCGGAAGTTAATCTCGGGGTTTCTTGGCACCAACCCAGTGAATGTTATGATCAACCATGTGTTGACTCAAAGTGTTCACTGCACAACATACGTCCGAACAAGTGTTCACTAAGAACATCAGGGTCCCTATGAGTTGACGATACTCAGTAGAATTTGCTAACACGGGCCCAGCAACACAACCACTCAACTTCTTAAAGTTGAGATCCATTGGTGTCGACACGAACTTGCAGTCCACCATACTAAATCTTTCCAGAAGCTTCACAATGTATTTTCCTTGAGAAAGGAAAATCTTGCCAGGTCTCTACCGGACCTCCAGGCCTAGACATCAGTCCTAGGCCTTTCATCTCGAACTCAGCAGCAAGCTCCCTCTTACGCTGATGAATGAGAGGGTCAGCACCTGCCAGGAAGAGGTCGTCCACATACAACACCAGAATGAGAGGCTTCTCTTTATCAACCTTGAAGTAAAGGTTCGGATCAGCATTACTACGAGTGAAGCCGAGCTTCATCAGGTAGCTATCTATCCTCTCGTACCAAGCTCAGGGTGCTTGCTTCAGCCCATAGAGGGTTTTCTTCAATTTGTGGAGATGGGTGTCCCGGTCTTGGATTTCAAACCCCAGAGGATGCTCTACATACACCTCTTCCTTTATCGCACCATGCCACAAAAAAAACGGTCTTTACATCCATCTGATGAAGACTCCATCCTTGCGTATCAGCAAGGGCTATTGTTGATCGAATGGTGGTATATCGGGTCACAGGTGCAGGTGTGACATCATAGTCTATGCCTTCCTCATGGGCAATGAATCTTGCCTGTGCTTTTCAGCACTTTCATCAGATCCATGTTTGATTTTATGACAACACCTTTGATCTGTGGTATAGGAACCGTATCCTAGACATCACCCTCACATCCTTGTAGACCTTGATGCTTTCTAGTTTCTTCAAGTGTTCCAGGCTCATATTGTACTCATGGCTTGCTAGATACCCTTGGTATTTATATGGCTTCTCGGTTTTCCTCCGGAATTTCCCCCTCTGAAGCCATATGTTCCTGAGCCATGAGGATCTTCTTTCGTTCAGCAAAGGTATCCGCTCAGGAGCATATACAGATATATTCTCCCTCTTAATGCCAGCTTCCCTTTTGAGAGAAGACTTTTAATTTAAATGAGGGCACCCAAGACACCAGCTTGGTAAGGAGTTTTATAGTCAAAGCCATTAAAGACTTATTGCCAAATACAGTAATATTGCTTCCATGCATCTTGACATGTATCGTATGCTTGTCAAATAATGGAAATCATTTATTCATAACTTTACAGGCTTTGCTAAGCATGGTTCAAGACTCCAACGACGTGACTGAAAGGCTGCAAAGACTTCTCAGTTCACACTTCATGTTTATCATTATGCTGTAATACTGTCACAAGCTTACAACTATTATGAATTTCATAAACATGGGTGTCTGTCTATGTCACTATCATAATGACAGTGACATAGAATCACAGATTTAGAACTATCACATTCATCACTGCTTGCTGAATATGCACTTCACTTACATCTCATGGACTCTTGTCCTTGATGTACCAGGCAGGGTTCTCTTCCTCCTATACCTACAAAGAGTACTGCTGCTCCAATACTTCTGCCTTAGCTGCTCACAAGGTCCTTTGCTGCTTCACATATTAGCTGATCAATCTGCCTTCTTTCAATGACAATGCTCCTCCAATGTTATGGGCCTATATCAGAATGCCCTCTAACAGTGATTTGTCATATCATAAGTATTTTTCACAAGGCCTTTCAGCCTTCTAACAGTCCCCTTTCTGCATTAAGACGAATAGCTTGCTTACTAGACTTGCCAATACAAGGATATCTTCAGCATATGGTTTACAAGAAACCACCATTGTTTTACATTGCATTGTAAAATACAAGAAGTCACACTCGAGCATGCAGATACATTCATCAATACTCAATCGCATTCCTGTAAGAGGGTATGCGCCGAAATATTCTTCATCAAATGACTGTACATGGGACTTCAACAGGCTGCTTGTTTCTTAAGATTGTCTCCAAAAGCCTTCAGACAATCCCAGCTCCAAATATGATGCCCAAACCACTGTCCAATGTCTTTGTCAGCAATCACAATTTTCCAAGCTCCAAATTCAGCACTTGCACTTGCACTTCTTTTATGCCCAGTTTCTCTTTCTAGAGAATCTCCACTGTGACAATCATCTCTTGTTCCCAACAGTTTGTGAGCCATGTCCACAACAAATTCAGAATCCTTGTTGCTTGCTTCAGAATCTGTAAAGCCATTATGATGTGTATCCAATGCTCAAGCAGCATTGGTGCGAGAGTGTTGTATACATTGCAACTTAGACTGTTGTATATATGTTATCGTCATCAATATATGTTACGTGTGTTCCTTTGTTCATCAAAGTGACCTGGTTAAGCATGCATAGGTGTGCAGGCACATTCATCCCTAGTATGTGTCCTAGGAAGCGAAAAGTGTAAGGAAACATTATCTTCCAATCCGATAATAGACTTTTGACAAAGGATTTTATGCAGAACTTGTTTGAGTATATATCTTGGTTTGACATGCATATAACTTTGTCTAACACAGATAAGGAGCATGTATAGACCACATATTGTCATAATAATATATAGCATCCTCCATATTTGGAGTGGTCTTTTGGATGACTTTCCAGCCAGCAAATCCTTATTTGAAATCGCAGAACATTCCGGCATCATCCCCGTGTAAAATGCCCTTCGTTCTGCAATGTCGGCAACAACATATACTTTCTGAATACGGTCGGAGACATCACCAATGCAAATGTCCCTCGTTCCTTTTCCCGCATCAGCCGAGAATATCCAGATGGGATACTACCACAAAGGAACCCTTATGGAATCTCGATGCATATGGTTCATCCCTAGTTCGCTGATTCAAAACAGACATTCGAAAGAAACAGCAAGAAGAAAAATTTTCTTCAGCAGGGATGATATATATATATATATATATATATATATATATATATATATATATTGCGCTTCAAATGCATTGTCGGCACGTCCAAAAAAAAACATATTTTATAATATATATATAACAGCCGAAATTTAAGAGATGCGTGGCCTCGTTCCTCAGCAAAATTTGCCAGATGACTGACGTCTTTGCGGGCAACAGCTACACCGTCTCAATAGATCATTTCTATTCTCGTTGCTCCACAGGACTTCGTCACTCCGTCACCACAGGATTTCGTTGCTCCACAAAATTTGAATTTTCGGCTCCTCGATTTATTTGTTCCAAACGTTCAGTGATGCGGTCAGAGGGTCAAACCTGTGAGTTAGAGGGTGCTCTGCGTTAGAAGAGTTGGAAGGCTTTGAACATACGGCGAAGAGGCTTGACGTCTCTAAATGACTCAGGTTACAGTGTCCGGTGTAGGAGTAGCTGCGCAAACAATTGAACGCATGCTACTGAAACGAAAGGCAAAGCCAGAAGCACTTGTGCAATGAGGAAGCTATAATGAGGCTACACATGTAGCAATGTAAAGGTTCGCATCACTTTGAATTTGATAGGTCAAAGCCTTATTACACGCAAATTAGCACAGCTAAGTGCGTTGTCTGTGGCCCTAGATATTCTGCTTATGAACCCTTCAAACCTTCGTGAACCCTCGTGGAGAACCACTAAACCCTCATATGACAGTGATTCTCATGATTGCTCTTCGGCCAATTAGCCCAGCAGACTGGCTCTTAAAACAATTCTTTATGGACCTGTTTTGTCCTTCAAACAGTCCTTCATTTTGGTCCGCATATCCTACAGCAATTCGGCCTCCATTCAGAGTTTTGAAGCGGACTTTCTTCCACGCTGTCTTGAACCTTTCCTAGTTGCTAGCCAGATCTTATTAAGCCCAAAAACATGCCTAAATAATACGCTGTCACCTACAGCTGTTTCCCCATTGTCTAGGGCAGACTTTCTCACGTTGTTCCAAGTCTCCTTGTTCAGCCAGATGAGATGCACTTGATGGATCAACAGATTTCCAACACAAATTTGGGCATTGTCTTCTCCTTAGGCTCTGGTACCATGTTAATTTCTGAACATGTTCTATTGCATTTCAGATTAGGGCACAATACTGAAGAAGATAGAACATACTAATAGATCGATAGAAGACAAGCCAAAACAGAGATAAGAAATGGTGGCGTTACGGCGATCAGCAGGATGCTTCAACCAACAAAGTCTCCAATAGGTCATTCAGCGAAGCGTGTCACACATAACCCAGAACAACCCAAACAAAGAATATGCAGCTCCAACGCCATCAAGAGAGAGAGAATTCCTCCACCCAATGTGTCAAATGAACTCTAAGTCTCTCCAATATATAGGAATCTTTAAGGGTGTGTGACACGTCTTTTAAGACATTTAAGTCAATATTTTATTCTAGGTCGACCTAGCACATAAGTGGAATAAATTCAAAGTATATGTTCTGCTCATCCGATCGAGATGATCTTTAGATCAATCTTACACCTCTCCGAAAGAGGAATCCAATAAAAATATTGTGATCGTCATCTGAGCAGCACAACCCGGAATTTGGACCTAGTTGTCCAATTTTTAATGCATCGCAACAACGACACTGACATGTTAGTACAAGCATTAATCTTCTGGGTATATCATTGGTGTAACCACGCATTCGCCAGCTAGCATACTCAATCAAATTATCCCAAGGTTTATAGCCCGTACCTGCAAATACATTTGATTGATAATAATATTGATTTATATTAAAAATGGTCCGGTCAAGTTAATTACTTCAATGATTAAATCCATGCCTCAGGTGGCGATACGGACTCCATCTGTCAGGGTATACTGGCGCCTCTCCACTGTTAGATTGGTGTTCCTTGTGATCGACGAAGCTCCTGGCATATGAGGTGGGTTAGGATAACTACCCACCACTGTCCCATTGTTGTTTTACGCCGATGCGGAGAGCTCGACTCTGCAACTGCATATTTTTCGGCCATGCCTTTGTCGCGAGAGCTCCGCTAACCTCATGGCTCTGTGAGTTACTGTTTTCTTTTGTTGTTATCCTTGCATCGCTAATGAATGGATCTGGAGATAAGCAGTGTAACCCTTTTGGTGCCATTGGATGGGCTCCGCAGTTCAAACCGCAACGGTGCAAGTTCTTTCGTCCTCCGTCCCAACTGTTGGCTCGTCGCTTGTTAATGCAACCCCATGGTTCGAACAGGCCGCCGTTATCTCCAAGAGAATTCTACATACATGGTTCTGCAGTAAGATTTTCTTGCAAGTTTTCTTCCTAGTAATTTGCACAGAAATTATGAACATGGGTTTTTTGTTTGTTTTAATTCCTTGGGCTTGCGCATTTCTAAATTTGCGTAAATTATTTTTGTTTGGAAACTGGCTAGGTATCGTCCAGTATTCTTGGGAAATTCTGGCACGTAGACTCGACATCGGCTCGATTTCTCATTATTGACGGTAAGAGCCATTCATCATTCTCCCCGGTACTCTATCCATAATTTTTCACACAGTAACATTCGGCCTTCCTCTGCTTATCTTGCAGGCGAGGTTTTTCGGCTGTCGGGTGCTTGAGACCCATTTGAATGCTTAGTTTTGATTTGGGTTTTTATTTTGACTGTGTTCAATTTTGGGCTCGGCCCTATTTCAATATTTGTCAACCGGAATTATCCCCAATTTCTCCATAACTATTTTAAGAAGGATTTTGGTTCCAAGGCTACGCCTCTGTTTTCCCAATTTGTAAATGTACTTATGTTTAGTTCTCAGTAACGCTAACTGTGTCTACATAGTCAATTTCATGATATTATGGGTTCATCAGCATTTACGTTGGTTTTTTTGTTTAATTCATTTTGAACTCCATTGTTAATATTGAATGATATGTCGCAATGTTTCCTCTAGAAAGATTTAGTTTCTTATGTGGTCAAGGAATCTGTTCATTCCATTTTTTGAAGTCTAATAATTTATTATTTGCACAGTTTTGTTTAACGTCTCTCATTCTTCTCCATTTGAATCATTCTAGTTTAGTTAACGTATGTAATATTTCAATTGTTACTTGTTGTGCCCCACATTGTTCCGAAAGAGGTTTCATTGGAACCAGAACCGGGACCCTGTTACTGGGTTCTTGTTCTAAACCCACAACTGACGAGTTCTCCCATACATTGTGTGCTATCTCCTCTACTTTGAAGTAATAACCAGCTTTCTACAATATATGTATGTTAGCTTGTATTTCACATTGTACACTTCTATAACATGTGTTTTGTTCACATATTTCTTATAGTAGTTTATAATTTACATATTCATTACAGTAACATGTAAATCTTCTCAGATTCGCTACTACTACATATATTATATATATTCATTCTAGTAACATGTACTTTTACATATTCAGCACAGTCATCTGTATTCTACATTGTTTTCACGGATAGTAGGAAGGTTAAGGGAAAGAAAGCTTCTGCTTCATCTTTTAATATTTCTTTCTTACCAAGTAAAAACAATATTTAGTTCCTACCTATATCTTTCCTTTCTTATGTAAATATATCTTGCATTCTCAACTATTTTCTAGAATAAATTGCATGGTGAATTTATTGTTCTTGTTCCAGTACATAGATATTCATATATATATATACACACACACACACACACACACATATATATATATATATATTTGAATTTCTTTGTTGTGCTATAAAATCTGCAACACTAAATGCAAAGCATTAAACAGTAAACTTAAGTGCATTTGTACCTACTTCAGAGTACAGGTTTTTTCCTCAGTAACTGTCGGTCCACCCAACCTTGAGCAAGGCGATTACGTCCTCTACTCCCCCCTTGCTCCTCACCAGGCAGGAGGTAATATTCTGAGACAAGAAGTCTGGCCTCGGGATTGGAAAATCCAGTCTTGCTTCTCTAAGGTGAATTCTTGAGTTCCACTAGTACTCCCACCAACTCTAGACAACTCAGAACAAGCATCCACTGCTTAACCCTCTACCTCTTCTGCACAGAACCCCATTCCCTCCTAGGATTTTTCCTTAAATCCTTTTTGGGAAGGTAACTGTCAGAATTGTCTCAACCTCTTCCTGGGTTTCTTGGAATATTTTACCACACAGTTACTTTCACCTTTTACGCAGGCAAAAATCACCATTTAAATAAATATTTTAAATAAAAGTCATGTATTAATGTCATAACAACTCATGTAACAATAAGTAAAAGTAAAAGAATAAAACAGGAGGTTACAAAGCCCTTCTTAAAATGTAATATTCCCAATTAGCAATAGTTGATTGGAAATATTAATTTTGACTATTTTTCCTTTATAAATTTAAATTATAATAAAGTGGATGAAGAGGACACTTAGCTCACACTTAGGATAAAAATTATTTCCTAAAGTCACTTGAGAGACATGTCTATTTGGCAAAGTGGGGCCTAGTGATCAAGTGGCAGTGTGGGAAAAGGGGCAGCGTAGATAGCGTGGGGCCAAGCCAGCGCACAGAGAGATGGACAGCGTGGCTCAAGGGGACAGCACAGAGATTGGTGGGGCCTAGGTGAGGGAAAGGCCCACCAATCATAAAAGGAGGAAGGGTCTCCTCATTCTCATTCATTCTAATTATGCATCTTTGAGATTTGTCTTTTGACATTGAGCACGTTTGCTGTTTAGCAAAGTCTGCGGGTACTGTTCAGTACATCGGGTGTCTCCGTTCAGAGATCCCAACCTCAGCCCCGAGAGACTTCGAGTGCTTGCTCGGGTGAGGAGTTCCACCTTGTTTTGCCGGAGAGAATAGCAGCATCCACAGTTGGGAGCATTCTTTGGAAGAGACAGCACAGTCATTGAGAGGGAGGACGCAATCTTGGACAGAGGGAGTTCCGGATTGAGGGTTTATCATGGGATTTTTCCTGAAGGAGTTGGAGAGGGATCAGCCCTCCGATATTCTAGCATTTTCACAGATTTGGAGGCCATCATTTTCATCAGAGCACTCAGGGGCAGCGTTTCTCTTTTGGGGATAATGTAGTGCCTCAAGGGAGGTATTTTTGAGGGTCAGCCATTTTCAGAAAGCTCTCTGGGCTTTTCTGGGTTTTGTGTGGAGAGGCTATTTCCAGAGTCTCATGTTTTCCGAGGAGGGGAACAGCCCCAAATCAGCTTTTCATTCCAGCAGTAGCACCAGCAGCACTGGAGATTACGCAGTCTTGAGTTAGAAGCCATTCCGGATCACAGTCTTAGAGTATTTCTACGCTTGCCTAGTGCAAGCCAAGGAGCCATCATTATGATCACCTTTGTACTCATTTCTATCTTTCAGTATTAATAAAATGGCTCAGCATTCTCCATATTGGTTATTGTTAGCGTGATATCTCTCTAGTTGTTGTTCGTCTTTGTTTATGTGCTTTATATTGTTGTTTATTTCTACTTGAAATATTACATAGAAAGTCGATTAACTTCATTGTAAGCACATAATGCATGAGTCCATATGATGCGCTTAAGCCCTTCTTAGAAAGTCTATTAACCTCATTGTTACGCTCCGTGTAGATGTGATGAAAAGAGATACAATTGAAGGATTCCCAAATCCTTGTCATCCAATGAGTGAGATGTGGAGAGAGAAACCAATTGTTTTGTGAACCACATTAATCCTCATAAAGCAAGTACCTCAACTCGGGTGTTGGAGTGGTGGCCCGTTCCAGTGAACTTTGTAATGACACTTTGTCTCCAATCTAAACCTAATCCTATTTTTATATATAATAATTAAATAAGTACTATGTTAGAGTAGAATTATGATCTATCACTAACAATTGTATAATATTTTATTCATTTTTTTTTAATAATATGAAAGATAATAAGATGTAAGATATTTAAAAAATAAATATAAAGATAAAAATATGTACTTTTAAATATAATAATAATTGAGAAAATGAAAATATTTTAATACATTATACTATTTATTAGTTTACTTAATTTTCAGGCTTTTATAAAAATATAATACAAAAATTGGAAATAAAAAATTTAAAATTAAAACATGTTATATTAAAAAATTAGAAAAAAATTAAAAATTAAAATATATTATATTATTTCTTTAGTTTTAAAAATATAATTTTATAGAAAATTCTAAAAACTAATAAAAAATAATAATAAATCAAATGATTTAAAATATTAATAATTTTGAGAAAATTTTGTAATTTATAAATATAATATTCTAGATAAATGTCTTTTTGGATTAATCACATCATTAAAATATGGTTGACATTAAGATTTGATTGACATTTGAAACCAATTAATGTGGTTCATCCTTATGACCAAATATAATATTAATATTTTTTATTTAGTCAATGTTTATAGTCATCATTTAATAATATTTTATTAACTAATTTTGATTAACCATATTTACAAATTTGAAATATCTTAACTACAAGTTCTAAATAGTCTATACATTGTTAAGGGTGCTAGCAAGAAGACGATGTCCCAAAAAGTGGTAATGGGGTAATTAAGAATGCACACCCCATGAAAATTTTGTAATTTATAAATATAATATTCTAGATAAATGTCTTTTTGGATTAATCACATCATTAAAATATGGTTGACATTAAGATTTGATTGACATTTGAAACCAATTAATGTGGTTCATCCTTATGACCAAATATAATATTAATATTTTTTATTTAGTCAATGTTTATAGTCATCATTTAATAATATTTTATTAACTAATTTTGATTAACCATATTTACAAATTTGAAATATCTTAACTACAAGTTCTAAATAGTCTATACATTGTTAAGGGTGCTAGCAAGAAGACGATGTCCCAAAAAGTGGTAATGGGGTAATTAAGAATGCACAATTTCAAGGGACTTACATGCATTTCCAAGCATCCAAGCTCAACAAAGCCCGAGCTTCCAACTAGGACACCATCCACGTTGTCAGCTCGATATAGCTCAGGAATACACATGTGTCCTTAGAAATGCACGCACATCTTAGAAACACCTAGGAATGAGCAGGCATTCCCAGGCATCTAGGATTAGAAAGGCTCGAGCTGCCAACCAAGACAGCAACCAAGTTTTCAACTCAGCATGGCTCAAGAATTCACAAGCATTCTTAGGAATATGCATGCTTTCTTGTGAATGTGCAAGTGTTCTTAGGAACATGCATGCATTCCTAGTGAGATTTATATTTTATGTGTCTGTGGTCCTATTTTTTATCATATTAGGACTACACAAAAAAAATTTGAGAAATATTAAGCAAATTTTCTAGGAAAGTTTCTTCCGTCTTAATTTATTCCCTTACCAAAAATAACATCCATATAATGCACACAATTCGAGATATAGAAAAAATGGTTACACGTGATGATGTTTCAAGTCTTTATTTATTCCCTTACCAAAAATAACATCCATTATAATGCACACATTTCGACATATAGGAAAAATGGTTACAGGTGATGATGTTTCAAAGCCTGCAAACTGGGTTTACTTGAAATCTTGTAGATATTTTATTTAAATCTTACCTTAACGTTGCTCTCCTGCCATCCTACACATGATTTGAAATATATCCTTAAATTAATTTATGAATTTTCTTTTACAGTAAAAGAAGTAGTAATTTATGCTATTAAAACAAAACAAATGTAAAAATTTCTAGTACCAAAACACAGGTAATTATTCTTTATCTTATCCTCCATCTCCCACCAACCTTATTTATAGCTTCCCTTCTTTACCCATCATCAATACCTGATCTCTCATATACAAACCCATTATCTTTTGAATAAATTAAAAATGTGTTGAAGGGATAAGCATGTAATGAAATGGGGGTAAATGAAGAAATAACTCAATGTTTCTTGAAGGAATAAGTTTTTTTATTACAAGAAGATGGATTAAGGGCACAATTTATGATGGTATAAGAAAACAAATTCAAGGTAAAGGTTGGAGTAGTAAGGGCAAGCCGTTGGTAGTTTCTTATGTTCATTTCCTAAATATTCAACAAATCAAAAAGCTTCATGTTGATTTTTACCTCGTGTGAATTTGAATTTGAGACTAATGTACTATGCAACTGATTTATCATAGCACTAAAACTTATGCTAACTGCTAAAGTGTGTGAGATTGGTAAATGATGATAATAATGTAGAGTCTGAAACTGATCCAAATCAATATGATGTTGATGCATGATGGTTGTATAATGTTGTTGATTGATGAAGACTACGTGTGCATAACTGAATGTTGAATCACTGTTGAGACCTTGTAGTGGTGGATCTAAATATTGTTGCCTACATAGTTATATAATATTTTTATCTTGTAAATTATACATTTACTATTATTATCCTTGTGTTTTATTTAAATATTGTAAACCCACCAAACATAAAAAAAAAAATATTTAAATCCCAACTCATGGTTTATTTTACGCGCCCTTCTTTCTTAAGATTTGTGATTGGTATTCATTTCATGGGGGGGTTAATTTTCTACGAATTTAACGAAGAGGGGGTCTCCAAAAAAGGTAAAACCCTCAATTTTAATATTCTTCCCATGAAAATGGTGGGTAGAAATTTGTTGGTTTTGATATTTTTAAAAGGGTAGAACTGGGTTTTATTTTATTTTTATTTTAAATAATAATAAAAAATATTTATTTATTTAATAATTTGTGATTTTTAAGAATCAGTTGAACAAGGTAAGGGAGTCAATATGGGTGATAGGGTTTTAGCTTTTTTTCGCAAAGCTGAATGTGCAGTTGCTAAATTTCTACTCACCTGAGGTGCTCTCAGCAATCAAGGTTTTGGGTTTTTTGTTTCAAACAGGTGTTAGAGTAGGGATGCAGATGCTCTGGGACAATCCTGGTGGTGATCCATCCATATCAATGTTATCCGAAACCAAAGATCTGCGTAGCCAATTGGGACTTAGCTCCTGCCGATATCTTCTCTATCACACCCATGAAGGATTTCTTTCTCGCAAACCCAGATTTGCAATTTATCATTACTTTCATGCATAACATGATGTAGATAGCATTGAGGAGCTTGTATGGCTCGTGGAATCGCTATGGCAAGATCTTATTTATCATGCAAATTTGGGCATGGATATGGTAGCAAGGGCTTTGCGATTTGTGAATTCATGGTGGTTCGAGCCTTTTACTCTTGACGTCCTAGTCGTGGGACAAGCCAAGATGATTATCCCCCTAGTCCCTTTAGATTCGATCACAAGGACGGTGAAGAGGGAAGAGGGCTTTTTTTAGATACTTTTAAAGAATCTCAAAGGAAAAACCATCAGTCTCTGGTCTAGGGGAACAGATCTGGTTGGAGATCCAAAACAAGGCATTCAAAAAACCCTTGGAATACTAGCTCCTCAAAATTTGTTATATGAGGGAAAATTTTACATAATTCTATGACAATGAAGGAATATGGCATTAATCAAGATTCCACTATTGTTTAAATTTGAGGCTGTGAGGCAAAGCGCAGAGTCTCAGAAACCCTAGTGGAGCAGCATCATATAAAGAGCCAACTCAATCAAAACTCCCTAATGGATTTAGCTCTTCCCAGGGCGCGGAGAAAGGGAAGATACATAGTTCATCTGTGTAAATCCAAAATATCTCAGACCCTTGTATTGTTGAACAAATGCAATAGGCTCTAGCTATGGCAGAAAATCTACCAGAGGTTCTAGCTATGGCAAACAATCTAACCTTTTACTCTTTGATTTAGGCCAGAACCCATTCAATGTCCTCCAATCTCGAGTTATTATTTGTAGATTCAATGGCTTCTGACCCAAATCAAAAGATGTACATCAGTGGGTATTCTCCATCTGGACTCCCAATTTTGATATTCACTTATGCTCTAAGGGATTTTTTATTGTAAAATTTGATACACAAAACGGCATGGACTTCTCTTTAAATGAGGGGCCATGGTTTTAGGGCAAAGCAGGGCTTTTTATAACTCCGTGGTTTCCATCATTCAACATCAACACAACAGTGGTCTCTAAAATGTCTGTTTGGGTGAGATTACATAACCTCCCTCTTTCTTTTTGGCACCACCAAGTACTAGAGGGAATTGGAAATACAGTAGGAAAGTTCACAAAGATGTATCTAGAAAGACCTGAAATGAATATATATATATATATATATATAATTTCACATTTGTGAGAATCTATGTAGAGGTAGACCTACAAAATTCTCCCCATCACATTCATCAATCTACCCATTATAATTTGAGAACACAACATTCAAGTATTGTATTTCTTTTCAAATGGGATATTTACAAAATAGATGTCCATAGGCAAAGAAAGCTCCAACAAAAAACAACCTCAAAATCCAAAGGGATGGCAAGTTTCAGGTCTGCACCGCGTAGAGGATGAGGACAATGAAACAATTGATAATCATATAAATGTGGAAGCGCAGAAACAACAAGACATGTCAGTGGATGGAGGGGAAGAGCAAGGAGGAACAATGGTTGAAAGCCCTAGGAGTATTGAAAAAGCAGAGATTATAGCATGGCAAAAAGAGGAAACACCCACTAAAACGGAGGTGGGAGGCGTAAAAGGATCACATACATCTGAGGGTTTGGAATCAGATAAATAAGTCCCCATTAAGGCATGTGACAATCAACTAGCAATTGTACCCATCGCTCACATCCAAGGAGTTTAGCAAAAAGTTGAGAAAAAGAAAGGTAGAGAAGTAGAAAGGGGAAGCTAGTGTCTTTTATCACACTTAGACTCAAAAAAAATTTATAGATTGTTTCTCTTATTTGTTGCATTAGCTATAGGTTGGCATGAATGAGGCATGAATGAATAATGTAATTTTGTTCCTTGTTCTCAACTTGATTAAATTATGGATTTTGTTCCTTGTTCTCAAGTTGAATAAACTTATGGTTTTTCCTTTGGTAAAAGAAAATAAAAATTGAGACTTATTTTTTGTATTTTTTGCCTTACTGTTTTTTTTTAATATTGGCTCTAATTTAATGATGGGTTTGCATAATTAGACAAAAACTTACTACAAAAATAATGGGCTCTAACCAAGATACAATATTTAGTGGGAATTGGTTTAGGGGGTGAAGAGAGAATAAGTGAAAAATGAAAAATGAATAAGCCTAGGTTACCTGGGGTTAAGAAATATTGGTGAGATCATTTTATGTTACAACATGTTTTGTGATTGAATCACTTTCCCTAGTACTTAGAAGATAAAGTTTGTTTTTTAAGAAACAACTTATTGACAAGTGATTTTGATTGGTACAAGTCTCCCAACATATCCCATTGTTCCTTGGTAGTGTGTTCCCTCAACATATTCAAGAACACTAAATCTAAAAAAACAAGAAGTGAATGATACTCCTCACTTTTCTTTCAAGTTTCTCCCAATTGTCCAATTATCCACTGACAGAGATGTTTTGGGATGCACAATAATCTACTATTCTCAAATCTATAATGAAATCCTCCACTTTAAAATTCCAAAACTCAAATTTCTAACAATTCAACTTTTCAATATAAATTCATGTATTGCTATCAATCTATCACGTGAAATTTTCCCAAAAACTCCCATTTAAAACAAATTTAAATAGAGAATATATTTAGTAGCTTGTTTTTAACATTGAAATATATGTTATAATGTCCTTTTACTTTTTATAATTTAAATTGTAGAGTAGTATATTTTAAGTATTTTTTCGAGGTAGTTAAGGTTGGGAAAGTTGAGATTTGGGCGGTGGAGTGTAAACTAAACTGGTAAACTGAATGGCTCCCTATGGATCTATTTTCGTTCATAGCTGCAGTAAAATGCAAGTCCAAATTTCACATCAAATTTTAGGTGGAAGATTTGCATTTCCAGCTCACCAGTTCGAATTCTTGTAAGCTTTTCCCGAAACACGCAGAATTTCTAGCGGCTTACAGCTCATCTGGCGAGAATTCAGTTAAAAATCGTCCGGATAAATTTGTACCTTGGCACGCCAGTTTAATCAAATCTCGAAAACTTGTTGAAGATCTGTATAAGCGGTAAAGAAATGTGTATTTTTTAGATCCGAAACATTTACTTATACTTATCATATTTTTTTAAGATCCGAAACATTTATTTATATTTGTGGTTTATAAGTATGGTAGGTAGTGATTTGATCCTTAAATTTTTGATAGCATATATATATATATATATTATTTTTTGGTTTTGAATTTGTGACCTCAAGTTTATGAAGACATATATACATATTCTATCTCTCTGGTTTTGAACATGTAACCTTTTATTTTATTTCTGGTTTTGAACCTATAATCAATTTCTGGTTTTGAACCTATAACCTCTTAAAAGGAAACGCTTTTTGAACCTATAATTTTAAAGAGATATTAGGAAACACATTTTGAACCTATAATCTCTTAAAAAGAAACACGTGCTTTTAACTATTAAATCCATTCAGACTATATAAAAAGTAATAAATGTAACTTCTTTTAATTTTAAATGTTTGATCTAAGAACTGAGATAATTAGCATTTTGATCTAACTATTAAATCCATTCAGACTATATAAAAAGTAATAAATGTAACTTCTTTTAATTTTAAATGTTTGATCTAAGAACTGAGATAATTAGCATTTTGATCTAAGAACTGAGATAATTACTTTCAAATAATAAAGAGTTTCGTACCGAGGAAAGTTCAAACCATTCCAGTTAAAAGCAGATTCCAATCTCGTCATTTTAATCCCTATAGGTTAGTACCCAAATGGCATACTTGGATCCCAATTTTCCATTTTAATATATCAACAGCAATTTCTCCACATCCCTTCCGGTGCTCTGGCAATTCCTGTTACCAGTCAATTTGAATATAACCCACGTTAGCAGCCCTGCAATCTTGCTAACTTGTTGGGAGTTCTTGATGGTGTTAGTTTTAAGTGACAGGAGCAATGTAATCATTAGGCATTGCTTTTTCAAGTCATAATTGGACGATATCATTCATTTTTGGCTGTAGTGTAAATTTGAATGTATAGACGGATTTAGCATCTCAAAAATCTTTACTTCAATTTCTGCAGATTACACAGCTAAAAATTACTGACTTGCGTCTGAAAAATCTCTACATACTCAATTTCTGTAGATTACACAGCTAAAAGTTACTATTTTAAAAAATTTCTACCAAATTGTCAGAGAAAAACAAAAAAAAAAATACCTTTAAAAGTTAGCACTTCTTATGATAATGCTGCAAGCAATACCCAGTTTGGGCAATCCTGTAACTTCCTCTAGTGTTCCTTTTGGGTATGAAATTTATCTTCCTGGAAACCAAGCACATTAGGGGACTCTGCTAGAGGAGCCGAGACTTGGATGATGTTTACAATTTGCACGCTAATTGCTGCAAAGGCCTAAATACCAAGGTAATTGATCTGAGAAATACACTTGATGATTGGGTGAAATACAGAAACCTCACCATCAATTCATCATCTCCCAATTTGGGAGATTGTGCACTCGCTAATCCAAGTCAACATTCCTGCTGGAATTAAACTATTTGTTTCTGTAAATCAATCTCTGTCGAGAAGCAGAGTATTTTGATGGCAGTATATGTTTTAGATATACATCGTATATACATTTTACAAAATATATTTATTTATATGTCAAGCGAAAGTTCTCTCTCGCTCTCAGCATAGGAACTGCGATCTACCGATTTAGGCACGGGCACGGGACCAGGCCCAGCCTCGTCTTAGGATGCACTCAGTTCTTCGGTAATGTCAGGTCATTCAAAAAACTTACTTAAAAAACTGAAACTTGTGAAACTTGTGAGTCAGTTCGTTAAATCATAAAGCCAAACTCTAACTATTATTCTTATTATTAACTTTATTGATGTGATAACATTGAGTTGAAATTTATAAATATAAAGTAAAGAGATATTCTAAAAATGTAAGGTTTTGAAATTCAAATATTGTAATAAATAACATCCTTTTAATTAAATAACAGGAATATAATACAATTCACATCCACAAAACCAAAATAAAAAATGATATATCCAACTTACATTTATATATACAACTCCTTAAAAAAATATTAAAAATTCTTTAGAATTGATATTAGTTGAATTTATAAAACTTTATTTGAATTTCATTTCTATATTCGGTAAAAAGTGAAGTGATACATAGTTACTAATATAAATTCGTTGAGTTAAAAAATCAAAAAATATATATATAATATAACGAATATTATAAAATTTATAGCAAGCTGTATAAATAATTTATAGCAAATATTATATAATTTAAATTAAAATACAATTAAAAAGAAAAATCATATAAATGTCCATATTAGTGCACAACAAAAGAAAAACATTTATTACATCAAAACAAAACCCAAAAACATTTATCACTTTAAAACGCCTCATTTTAGTTTAATATTGGAAATACTTTCAAACGTATCATTTTAGTTTAATATTGGAAATTTGATTGACCATTAATCTTACGTTTTAATTTCTAAATTTGAAAACATTTTATAACGATGGATTTCCATAATGTTGAGGATTTACGATTATAATCGAGGTAAAGTTTTCTGAATTTTTGATCTGATTAAATAATTAACATTAAATATTAAATACTAATCCACCGCTTATTAAGCTAATGACGGGAAATGCATATGCATGTAATCCAGAATCAGAGAGAAAAACGGTTATATTGAAGACGCATCATATATAAAAATAAAATACTTGATAAGCTAGCTATGAAAATCACACGCTAAATATAGCGAGGTAAACAAACAATTAATTTCCTTCATATTGAGAAACGCGAACTCTTACCAGTACTGTATTTGATCAGATCATATGTTAACTTATATATTTGTTGGGAGGAATGCACACAGTTGATCACAGCCTCAAAAATACTAGACAGACAAATTTACATAAGGTTTCGACATCCCAATCCCAGGCATCAAATGAAAATTTAAAAAGATGGCACAAATCAGTATTTGATGTTGATCAAATTTCATGCATGAATTATTAAATATAACTGAACTATGAAAATGTGTAAGCTTATGGTCTTTGATCATTCATAATGGTATCTAGTGTATTAAATGCCAAAAAACAGACTGTCTGAAAGACTACACATGCGAAGTCAGACAAGATAAATAGGTTCCATCGAAACAAAATGGATGCCAAAGATTGCAAACCACAAAGAAGAAAGAAATGAAATAAAACGAACAATTTTTTATCACTTGCCTGAAAGACACGTAATGGACAGTAGGTCTGGGAATAATAAATCCGAGCACTAATTACTGCAAATAGCGCTAAGGGAAAAAAAAGGTAGGACATCAAAGAACCAATTTGAATAGAAATACAAAAACAAGGGGCAAAATTGTCAAATAGGAGATATAAAATACACATTTGATGAGGGTAATCATCTCAACTTTTTTAAAACACATCTAAAATATCTCAGTACTTTTAGATATGTACCTTACCGTAGCATAGCAGTAAGGTCACTTGCTACAGTGAAGAAACCTAACCTCATATGAAGCTAAAAATGAGATATTCTCTTTTGAAATCCCAAGATAGCATGGGTAATAATGCTAGAACAACTGCTGCTATTTTCTGAATAGATGATACCCGTATATTTGACTTCATCAAAAGCTAGTCATCCCAACATTAGATTGTCCACGAACTGTCTTACGCACACCATCTCTGCTTTTGGTAAAATTTATGTAATACAATACACTCAATACCAAGGTAAAAACTGTAAAAGCTGCTCCTGCACCAAATACCCCCTTTCTCAATGTCTCACAAGAAAAAGTGCTCATATGTAGAGAATTCCTATACTTCGTATGATGGGCATTTCTTACAGCACCAGCCATAAGGCATGCCTCTGCAATGAGGAATGTTAACCTGCAAATATCAGAGCACATTGTAAGTGATGTATCCTGCAGAAAACATACTGGCATACAAAGAATTCCAAAGAAAACGTAAAATAACAAAAGAGATCAGAAGAAAATCTCTGACAACAACGATAAAGTTCCACAAGAAATATCTTTGTACCCCAAAAGATGTCAGAACATTAGAATGAATGAATAAAAGAAGTAACATTTATGTCCTCTTATAATGAATAGAAATGAAAGTTATAGCTTGCTCTTTGCAAGCCCTTACTCCCCGAGAGGTACCCCATTTTGGCAAATTCTCCATCAATCATAGAAAAAAATGGCCCTTCATCTTTCCTTAACCCGGGAAGTACACGAGACCTTAGGCTTAAACATCTGGGAGGTCAAATGGTGAGATGCAGATAAATCCCAGTTGAAGAACACGCAATTCATTGCATAATTGCGTACCATGCTCCAAGATTAGAGTTTAATATAACCTTCTTCCTTCTAAATGCCAATGGAGGATAGTGGATTAATAATGCAATACTCTTCCCCCTTCTGGTCAAAGAACATACAGTTCAAGAGACATTTGAAGACAAAATAAAAGTTTCAAGGCATAGGCATCTGCTCAAGGCAGTAACTACCAGGGAAAAGTACTTCTCTCTGTATGTTTACTACAGGACCTTAAGAGGACGTATTCATTCATACCACCTTTGAATCTCATGACTTGAATAGCTCCACATTATCCCCAGACCTATTAAGTACTATGAGGAAATCTCAATATTTTTGCACCTATAGATATTTAATAAACATTTAGGTTTGAACCTCACCTTCTTGTATACCTTTCAACACATAATAGAACCAAGGTTAAAATAAATGATGCTACTTTAGTTATAGTTGTTGCAATATTGTGAGTAAGATTAGTGATACATTGGCGTTTTTTACATCATGTTAATAGAACCAAGGTTAAGATGAATGATGCTACTTTAGTTATAGTTGTTGCAATATTGTGAGTAAGATGAGTAATACATTAGCCTTTTTTACATTCATGCTAACTTTAAAAATGTGGGGTCAGATTTCCTTCATTTTAATTTATAGGTGTTACACATGCACACACATACTCGCTAACATCTCCCCCACCTGGGCTCTACAGCTCCTTGCTTCTCTCTGTGCAAAGACATCTCTGCAGAGCTCCAACAGACATATTGTTTTTCCACGAACTAGAAGCAGATCTAGTAAAACATGCTAGGCACTGTATAAATGCAACTCAGTGGTGCCTATATCACAAAGCTTTCTTCTGCCAAGATACAGCTCAAAGTTGGAGGATCCAGAGCAAAGAAATAATCTTGAGCATATTTTGGGGGTGTCATTGATCTTGAGCTCAAAGTTGGAGGATCCAGAGCAACGAAATAATCCTGAACATATTTTGGGGGTACCATTGATCTTGAATTCAATGTTGGAAACTTGGAGGGGATCCAGAGCAAAGAAATATTCTTCAGCATATTTTGGAGGTGCCATTGAGCTTGAACAATATGGGATAGGTGGCGTAAAGAAATCAATAAAGAAAACTAAGTAATGATGAAATCAATAAAGAAAACTAAGTAATGAGAACTTTCCAAGAAAATCTGCATCATGGCAAACTTTCTTTAATCCCAAATCTGTGCAAAGCAAAAAAGGGAGAGTTAAGCAAAGTCAAGAACCTAAACCAACTATCCGGCAAGAGCATAATCTTGGCAGAATAGACAAAAAAGGCTTTACTTGACCAAGCAGTCCTCGTTCCAGAAAGGGTTTGGGAGCAAGTAGATCACAGAGTTGCAAGCAATAATAAGCACAGGACAAATGCAATCAAGGCCTTGACTCCTCACTCCCAAGTTCCTTAACAGCAATAGTGATTCCCGGACTATGGTCCTCCTGAAGACAAATAATGGACATCCCAGTACATAGGTTAATTGTGAATTATGTTTTGATTGGCTATTAACTATGAAATGTGTCTTCATTGACTATGTAGAGAAGTTCATAACTGCTCACATGCTTCTAAGTTTGCTTGGTTAGCCGTTTAGAGTCTCTAGTTCAAATTTTAATCTCAATGTAAATGTAAACTTGCTATACCAGTAATATCAAGTAAATCTTTGGTGGAGATATGGAAGTCAGAATGATTATTATTATTATTATTATTATCCAATTTTAAGGTCAAGGCCAAGCCAGACACCAAATTGGTGTATGAGACCCCTTGTTTGTGGGACAAGGGACCCACCTCCCCACAGCGATTTAACTGCCAAGTGAGAGGTAAGGGTCAAAACATGTCCAACCTAAAATTTAGGCCTGAAGCTCAAATGCAGTAACAAACACAGGTGATATAATGGAACAAACAACGAAGTATCTAAAATAAGGCAGGTAGCCGTTGTGGACCAAAGCACTAACAGCATCTAATATTTAAGTCAGACAGCAACAATGTATTTCTGTAAATTACGTGCTCGACCCATATCAGTTGGAAAGTCAAGTAACAAGAAACAAGGAAGCCACACGAAAGCTCAGTGAAACTTCTAGAAGCTTTGATGAACTCCTGGAAATCACTGGCAACTTCGACGAGACAGAGTTGGGACTTCCATAAACATGGCCATTGGCGAGCAGTTTTTGTGGTTTCCAGCAGCCCTAGAGATGTGCCGAGTGAAGTTTCCACTTTCTAGTTGTTTCCTGAAATCTGAAACCAAGGTGATCAGAAACTGCTTAGACCTTCCGTTGACAGAACACGTAAATTGCCGACATACCAATGCCAGAAACTCGTGGAAACCTTGTCGGAAACTTCTTGGAAATGCCCATGAGTGCCATGGGACCCATAGGAAGTCTAAAAACCTTGATCTATGGAAAACGAAGAAAAATCAACCTCCACTTCATTTCTAATCCAGGTTAATCAAATAAAATACATCATAAAGAAAGCAATTAACCAAACTTTAGTATGGTACACAACTCTGTTGAAAGCAGCCCATGTCAAGAATTTGGAATATAGCAATTTACCAGGATGACAGAAAATAAATGATAGCCCATGCACGAGATCCCCCTGGTGTCAATGAACTTCCGCAGCATAGACATTTTGTTACCACCATGATCAAAACCTCTGCAAGTAAAAGAAACAGAAATGCCCCCACTCCGTAACCAGTTGCTATATCTGAATGGTACACGCAGTAGGTGACACCAACTTCATCTGGCTCAGGAACTATTTTACCCTGTGATCAAATAGACAGTCAAAAGGTTAGGATTGATTCCTAAAACTTTATAGCTTAAATTGGGGGATAAAATAGGACCCCAGGAAAGAGTCAAAGACATTATCCTGATGCACTCTTTCAAAATGAAAAACACTCTGCGAGTGAATTGAGTGGAGGCATTGAGCAAACACAGAAACATTGAAAAGCAAAACAATGCAATAAAGAGGCAGGTGCAAGACATTCAATCAAGATATGCATTGAAATTCATTTCTGGAAACTAAAATTTGTCCTTATATCCTGCAATAAAGAGGCAAGTGAAATATATTCATTGTTCAACCAAGATATGCATTAATATTTAATACTGGCAACTAAAATTGCCCTTATAGAACATAAGGACATATATGCTAGGTCTTCGGTAAAAGTTATTGCGATGACACGAAGAAGATTAAAGCTAAAAACCATCCCGGAAAGGGACTTGGCTCTTTGAAAGAAGCACCTCAATATATATAAGTTAGAGATATTTGGAGTATTCCAAGTAATCTGCAGCAGTAATTGTGCCAAGAGACACAACTCTACAACCTCGGTAGGGGAGATCATCAATTCATTGTGTGTATACAGTGTACACCCATGTATGTAGTTTTCTATAAAGAAAAAAAAACAAAGTAGCCAGACATATCTCCAATAAAAAAATCAAAAATGACTAGCAGACACCCCTTGCAGTTTGCTATGTAAAAGGGAATGCTGCATGAGTCTTTCTCTCACAAATGTCAAGCATTGTCGCAGCTAGACCAAAAACAGCCTCCAGAATTACACACCCTCTGACTGACTTGGAGCTTAACATGATGCTGAAATTGCATTACATCAGACTGCATAATTTGGGAAGAACGCAATTCAAAATTGTTGCAATGGAAAGTGGAAGGCAGCATTCTTTAAGACTTTAGTGGGTACTGAGCAGTTTCACGGAGGTTGGATTTTACTACCAGTGGCATACTGTCGGTGAAATGTAATGATGTGGGAGTTAGAATTGTCTAAGGATTTGTCCGACTCTAAATTGGAGACTTGGGTGGATTGAAAGATTATTACTTGAAAGATAAACGACATTATCATCTTTTCACACTTGGTTATAGTTCAGGCTAGTAAAAAAATGTATGCATTCCATTAGATTTTAGTAGAATGATCATTGTCTGTGATTTTTCTTGGAGGCTGTTATGAAAATCAGTAGATTTTCAGAAGTGAAATCTAGGAATCTTCTATTTGTGAATTATTTTGTTGGTAACAGATCTGGGGTTGAGATGAATCTGTGCAAAACATAAAGTCAGCCTTGAGAATATGCATTGAGCCTTTTTTGAGGAACTGCCAATATGCAGGTTTAACAGTTTTTGGCTGATGACAACAACCTTTATGTTTGACTTAATGGACTGGGATGAATTTATCCCAAGGTATCCCAATATTTATTATCTTTGCCTAGGGAGCAATTTTCAGTCTAGTTTGAAACTTTGAAAACAACAAGACAAAAGGACTTTAGAGGACTGGTTTTGGGTTAGAACAATGTTATTTTAAATTAATAAGATAGTGGTTTACAGGGTTCAACCTGTCAAATTATGATTCTCTACTTCATCCGAGTAGGGCTTCCAAACCTTCCATATACGAGACTTCAGAATATATAGGAATAAGTTTCGATAGTTTATTTCCACGAAGAATTATATTAAGATAATACGTTTGTTACCTGTGCTAAAATACACTTGATAATGGAGCTCATAAAACTTTAAAAGGGATTTCTGAATTTACACTCGTGGAGTTCGGAAGAGAACTTTGGATTGCAAAAGTATCACCTTCAAAAACAAGTATTGTTACAAGCTTGGGCAGCTGGCATCATCCTGTCAGAGAAGGATATTTCCGTCTAAAATAACTAACAAAAGAAATCGTTTCAGAAGGTTGAAAGGAGAAAAAAAATAAGATCTGGTGCGGGCAATCGTGTAAAAAATCGAAATGCCAAAAGTATGTCCCATTGAGACGTAGATTGATGCCCAGAAATGGAAGGAAAAGAGCATGGAGAATGTAATGCCAAATAGGAGAAACACAGAGGACTCAGGACCAGGTAACAGAAATAAATGAATAGCTATAGAAACTCACTCATTACAGGTGAAGATAGTGATTGTCTTATCAAATAATCGAAAAGACAAAATGCTCGTGCCTTGTAGAAAACAACCAGCCTTTCCAATTGGCTAACAACCAGGTAAGGCACAGAGAGACCCATCTTGTAAAACGGTAAGGATGGTTGTGCAACTGAGGCAAAGGAGCAGGGCTAGTAATAAAGAAGAAAAAGCCAAGCAACAAGACGCAATCGTGTGAAAATAACAATTGATCATAGCAAGAAGCCAAAACACAGTTTCTATATAGTACCTACAATTTCAGCACTGCCTACCTAGCGTTCCTTTAAGTTAAAGGTGTGGTCTCATTCTAGCTTGGCCGGATTATTAGCCCATGATCACACAACTATGGATGTATTTTGAGAGTATTTAAGTCTTGCCAAGTCTCATTTCTAAATAAACTGTCTTAGTCTCAAACAAGTAAATACGGGTAAGGGGCAAATCTTAGATAGGATATCAATTCCTGAAAGATCCCTCGTACCTGAGGTCAGGTCATCCCTTGACCAACCGGTTTTATTGCTCATAGATAGGAGAAGCTGGTCGTAATCAAAAGGTAGATGAAGCTGTGTGATAAGCGTTGTCTCAGGCTCCGGGGGTTAAACTTGGAAGCAGAAAGCAGGCTTCAAAGATCATGGAAATGCTGTTGGGTAGATAATACTAGGGGCTCTTGATTTGTGACTAGAAGCTGTTCATAATTTTATGATTATCTGTAATGTTTTGTTTTCCAATAAATAAAATAACTTAATGTCTTTGTACCCACAAAAAAGAAAAAGTGATTGATAAGCTTCAGATAATAGGAGAATTTTCTATGATCATTAATTAAATGAAAAGGAGTCTCCAAGTCAAAATTATTCTATCCTTCCACTAGCACAGCAATTAAAGGAAAAATAATCAGTTTCTTTGGGTCGGCTATACCTATATTTATGGACAATACAGCAAGCTTGCAGATCAGCTTCTGAAGGAATACACCTACCTGAGCTTTACCGTTCACGGGAAGAAGTACAAGAAGGTCTTACAGTAGTTTTACAATAGTTTTCATTTACTGATTTCTCAACTCTTTTTGAAATTGTACTACATGAGTCTGTTAACTCTTTTTGAAATTGTAATATGTCACTACATGGATCTATTAAGATAACTGTTTGCTTTCAATCACTTGATAGACAGGAGCCTTGATATTATAAAGGATGTGGATCTTTCTGGATCTCTAATAAAATATCTAAATAAACTTGTCTAGGTATGGTATATTTTAAACTGTGACTAAAACATCTAAATATTGTTGAAAAAAAACAATTTTGTCCAACCAAACAAATGAAACGAGAATTCAAAACTATCATACTAAGTCCACGGAAAAATAAAGCCAAATTAACCAGAATGTGTAACTCGGCATAAAAATATCAGGACGATTTTCAACGAAAATCTGAAATGCAAAAGATAAATATCAGCAACGGGCACATATTTTTCAAAAATAGTAAGTAAACTAAAATCTGAAATGCAAAAGAAGAATAACACTAACGCGCACATATTTTTCAAAAATAGTAAGTAAAGGCAAACATGAATGTCCTCATCTGAAATATCAAATCAAATAAAACCCAGAATCACAGCTCAGAAAAAGAGGGAAAATCATTCAATTTATATTTAACGAAAAACAACTGCAACATAAAACCCAGGTAAAACCCAAAAGCCAGAAATTCAAGCCACGGAGAAAACCCATTAAAAATTAAAGCTATTCAAGACAAGACACATACTAATTATCTCTCACAGCATATATTTAAGATGTAATGGAAAACAAAAGCAATGCAAAAGCCAGGGTGTCGAAAACAATTAAAATATGGGAACTCAGCAGACAAAGTTGTAATGCAAATCAACAGATACATCATGCAGATTTGAAGTGTGAAATATATAAAGTGTAATAACATACGGTGCTTCTTCTTCGCTCGGCAGCTACAGCGAACCCGAATGCAATGAGATGAAGCACTACAAGAAGCAGTAACACCAGTGTAGATGGCTTTCCGTCTGCCATTTCTGCAACAGTAGGGCACCAGATCTCCTCTTCCTTTCCCTGCACAGTCTCACCGTGGCTGGGAATGGATGAAACTCTCGGTGGCTCGAACACGGGACGAGCCGGTTAGCAGAACGGAATAAATGGTCGCTAGAGGACTTCCCTGCTGCTTTCCAGTGGGATGTGAACGAGTGCGCGCCGTTTATGCTTTGTTGTGCTTTCCACCTGTACGCCTGCACTACTTTAACGCTGCCGATGCTTTCAGCACCTCGTACGGCTAACGCAATCGCTTAATTAATAATTTCAAAAACAATATTTGAAAAAGAAAATAATAATAATAGATAATATTTGAAAAAGAAAATAATAATAATGAATGAATCAATGATATTTTAATGCTCAACAGATTAAAAATGTATTATGATCACCAACTTCTCTTTATTCATGCCTTGCAAATTCAATCATTTCCTTATTATTGATTAGAGTTGGACTCAACCTTATAACAGTTCCACTGAGCTAAATGACACTCTTCCAAAGAATATACATCCTTGAATTAAAAACCTATGACTAGCAGGCTGTCTCAGAGGTAAAGAGAGGCCTAAGGTTGGCATTAAAGAGACCGCCACTCCAAATATGTCATTGGACCCATAGGGTGAGCGTATCTTGCAGAAGGGACAAGTCAAATGAAGAAGAAATTGTTGAGGAGAACTATTGCAAACACAGAGAACAGTACTAAAAGGTAAAAGATTAACCTACTGAGGTCCTATAACCCAATTCCAGTTTCTGATGTGGTTGTTTTTGATACACATTTTGGAAAATACAATAATCAAATTTTAAAACAAATTTGTGTTAAATACAAGCCTAAATTCCTTCAAATTTAGCTTATGCATGTAACAGTTATGTAATAGCTCTAAAGCTACTCAATGTACCATTTGATTACAGATTAAAGATTTTATATAATTTATTATAAACTGATAACTATAAAAACTTTACTACAGGCTTATCCTTGTAGCTACTACCATATTGAAAACAAAATTGAGAAATCTAACTTGCCCACTGTGTTTCTATTTTTGTGAAAAAAAATTGAGTCATCGTTTTGCTGCAAAAAGGCAATGTCAGAAATAACCAAAACACTGTAGGACATTTCCATAAGTGGGAAAAAATAGCCTAGCTAAAGTTTTTTTAGAAATGAGGCCTTAGAACTTGAATTTTGTGTATCGGTTGGTGAATATACAGTGGCAAGCTTAAGAGAGAGTTTGAAAAATGGAACGACTTCAGCCAAAATACAAGAGGCTGATATACGACACTGTGTAAGCACGAGAAAGAAAGTACTGTGAAGCAAATAGCCATCTTGAAGAAGTAAATCAGGACTTACATTCTTCAATGTATGTGATAACATAAATGTATTCCTTTGTATGGCTATTACTGGATTATTTCATCAAAATAAGGTAACTGAAAGTGCCTTGAAAATGATGGGGTTGGGATGGTACCAGTAATCTCATTCTCCCTAACAAGCTTGAGGGCGGGGTGAATTGTATTTGAAAGCAAAAAGGGTAATGGGGCTATAGGATACCAACAAGGCATAAATACAGTCATGAAGCTTGAACAAATTTTATATAGAGTTGCCCATTCAGATACCATTTTGTAATAAACATGTGTCATGAAACATGAAACGTAATTCCAAAAATAATAAAATTAAAATTTCAGTACTTTACAGTAATTGTAAAAGTGATTCCCATCATTCATAAATCATGATGTGTGAATTCAGTACTTCACAAGATCAATCATACTCAATGTGAAAAGCACAATAGTTGTAAATTCAGCTAATGTCAATTCGTAAATCACAATAATTAGCATGCAATGAAAGATAGTTCACAGCAGCAAATAAGTTGTGAGACATCTTTCTATATCAAATGAAAAAAAGCATAGGAGTGAATTCCTCATATGAAAGTTCATCAAGTTATATAGTTATAATATTCATTAAACTAACAAAATAGAACTGAACAAGAAACACAATTAATCATGTCAAATTAGGAAACAGATGGCCAAAGTCCTTAGTCGAAGATCTATTTACAAGTTGATCATATTCACCTGAAGACAAGCTCAAACCAAAAGACAGTATCTCTGCTACCAACAGATACGTTTACAGGAGACCAAGGAAACTGTTATGTATCACACGCAAAAATTCTTATAAAATCCTCTTTTCAGAGTTGATAAAGTGAATCAATTACAATAATCATATTGTACAGTCAGATTCCAAGGAAGAGCCATTAAAAGGAGACTGCCACTGCACAATGTCAATAACTGAAGTAGGGTGAGTAGATCTCTTCCAAGAATGGACAACCTTGCCGTAATGAAGAATTGATAAGAAACTGACAGAAATAGAGGAAATAGAAAAAATTGTGTGGGCAAAGAGATTAAATCAGATGCAGCTATCCAGTATTCCACTGAGTTTCTCTTTGATGTGGTTGTTTTTGTTACACATTTTTGAAGATACAATAATCAAATTTGAAAACAAATTTGTGTTAAATACAAGCCTAAATTCCTTCAAATTTAGCTTATGCATGTAACAAGTATGTAATAGCTATAAAGCTATTGAATGTACCATTTGATTACAGATTAAAGATTTTATATAATTTATTATAAACTGATAACTATAAAAACTTCACTGCAGGCTTATCCTTGTAGCTACTACCATATTGAAAACAAAATTGAGAAATCTAACTTACTCACTGTGCTTCTATTTCTGTGACAAAAATTGAGTCAATGTTTTGCACGCGGGAATTGTAGTACTAAAACAAATGACTCCCTTAGATATGATCACTAAATTTGTGATTTTCTGGAGGATTTGTTCCAGCAAGCAGAGTTACAATTATTTCTTGGAATAAAATACAGAGGAATGTGCAATTAATGTAGGCTCTAAGACATGCCTACAAACATGGCAAAGGCTTGAAACAGATATGAAAAAAAAATAAAAAAATTACTGAATTGGAATTAAGCTCTCTCAAAACCCTAGAACTCATGATTTTATTCAAATAAAACCAAAATTACCACATCCCCAAACATACAAATAGAGAATGGCTTAACCACGAACACTAACAAGAAACCCCAAGGTACTGGACCAGACTGATGATGGTAAGGTTTTTATTTTTTCCTGTGTGTTGTTCCTTGAACCTTCAATATATTTTTCCATTCTTTATCACTGAACTTACATGTGTTTAATCCACGAAACTACATACACCCCTAATCTATATAAAACTTATTCAACTAGTTTATCAGCAATAATCTCTGGCAGACGATGGCTTTGAGATGATAAAAAGAAAGTCCTTCGATGATAAGAAAGATGCAATATTCCCAATTATAGACTCGGGATTCACATCCAAACAAAGGCTACCGATATGCAACAGAATTTCTGAACCAAGTGAATAAATTCTCTTGTTTGAGGGCATATTAATTTTACATTTTTCCATTTTCTCTGCTAAAGTCAAGTTAAAAGTCAGAACTCGTTGCTAAATGTTCGATGAATCCAACTAAATATACAGAAATTCTTCATCGGAAAACACAAATTATATCTGTTGGGAGGTGGAATTTGCCTAGTTGTCACCAGTTCATTTCTAGCAGGTTCAAAACAGTAAAAACCCCAATTCCTGTGGCAGATCATGGCGGGATATTGAGAGCAGAAGCTATAGGTTACATTGGGAGCTAGGATTAACACAGTTGCCTTACTTTGGGAGCTAGGCTTAACACGGTTACCTTTTTTCTTATGATGATAAACTATGGCCATTAAATAGAAACTCTACTAAAATTGGGCGAAAATGAAGCAAGTTTATGAGAAAACAGAGTAAATCATAACATAGAAAAATTAATGCGGTCTTGATTTACTGGTAAGGTCAACAGACAATTGAGCTGTCCACCAAGTGCCATTTTTGCTATGGTATACTACACCCAAGTGACATGTTTTAAAGGGTTGAGGCCAGTTGTGAGTCCTGGGTAACTTTAGTGGAATAGAAATCCCTCAGACTCCGTACTTAAGCTGAAAAGAGTTTATGTTATGTGGTGCAGCCTCCTAGCCCTAGGCATGTTTCTTAAAGCAACAACAGAAAAATTCCCCATAAAAACATAAAACCAGAATACTCTGTTGGGGTGCCTTCTACCTACCTTTCTTTGTTATTTCTTACTTCCACTGACGCTAAATTGCAATGGGTTGTGATTAAAGAAGAAAAAGAACATGAAATGGAGTAATGAAAATGGACTGAGGATGGAACTGCGCCCACTGGATTCCCAATTTTGGGCTTCTCTTTGGCTGCCCAAAACCAGCAGACTCTGGATTCCCAACTTGGGTGGAGCTGCTGAGTTAGTTCACTAAAACCAGTAGGCTAATGGAAAACGAGATAGCATGTTGCACCTGTAGGCTATATGCTTAGATGAGCTCTGGAGGTATCACTGTCCATATGAACTGCTAGACTGCTAATAAAACAATGTGTCATGCCATCGAAATGTGATTTCGCTGAGTGACTACAATGTGTTACTATGAGAAATTAACATAGACCTGCACATGATATTTTGGACGTCATGGCTCTTAAACAAGTGTTGTCTTGTTAACATAAGATTGGATGCATAAAATTGCCACATATTGTTGGTCATGTGAACCCATTTGTGTGACCCTAGGCTAGTTTATACCTACATTCTCATGCTCACCAAATTTTAGTTGATGGGCTTGTTTCACTAAGCTATGCAACATCACACCGTGACCAAAGGACATTGGTAACAAATCAAACCTTAAGAGTTGGCAGCTTGATGTACTTTCATTGGGTTTGCTGATTGTTTTTCATTTCAGCTCTGTATTTATATTCTTGGAGTAACTTTCTTGTAACAGAGTTTAGAATATAGACTGTTGTGGAACTATCACTGGCCACTGGATGTTAGTGGTAGCAACAAAATCAAACACCCAGAGAGTCAGTCCATGTCATATGTTGACAAGAAATTGGGAGGAGCCTCATCCAATAAATAGATAGATCATGAGAACTTGTCCCTAGTACGGACTCTGTTCTCCTTGGAAACCAGGAGATATCGGTGTTGTAGACATGTTCACCACAGAGGAAATTAGGGGTGAGTGCTCAACAATAGGGCTGACACAACAGGTGTTACAGTCCCTGCCTTCCAAATTTTCAGAGGTAAACTTTGTATGTTTACACTTGACCATATTCACTTTAGGGAGGCTGGCATGATATACCTGTTCTTAACCCAATCATGAACTCCGTGGGTAGCAGTCAGACACCAGTGGTTTTTCACATGGTTTACCCGGCATTGGATAATTTTGGCATTTGCATGGGATGAGTTGACCCGATAATAAATTTATGTATATTTTGGTAGCCATAATGAGTTAAATGTTAACGCTGCACATCTTAGTAATGTTGTTGAGTTAATTCTAGCACTATGCAACCATCACCATTCGTTCCATGATCTAACATGTCTGAGGATTGCTAGGAAGGTGTGATTATTGGTTTCCACCTGTTATAGCTGTGTGTGTCTATATATATATGGATATGGTTTCTACCTGTTCTAGCTGTGTGTGTATATATATACACGAAGTTGGTTGAATGAAGCAAAATATTTATTAGAATCCATTTTGTTTCCACGAGGTTCTACTATATACCTGCATTCTGGAAATCATGGCTGAAGTAATGTTGGGCTGCCTTTTCTTAATTAGTTGTTTACATACATGGAACAGTACTAAGATATACCTTATGACTCAGTTGCATGCACCCTATTATGTCAACTAATTATGCACGCACTTACCATTCTATGAACAGTGCATGATGTCTGAATTGGATATTACATGCACACGATTTTAGGCATTAATGAAGCACAAACTTACTGGAGTAGAACCATGCACAGTTTCAAATGTTTAAAATAAAACTCTACTATTCAAGGGCTTGTAAGGTGACATACCATGCATAGGTTGTTAATAATACATGTTGAAAACGAGATAGCATGTTGCACCTGTAGGCTATATGGTTACCCAGATTCTCATGTTACACCTGTAGGCTATATGGTTACCCAGTTTCGACATTTGTACAATTCGAAGTTCATAGTGCTGGATAATGATTGTATGAGGCAATATGTAATAAAGCGCAGAACTGCTTATTTACCTTCAGCACAGATTTCTTCACTGCCACACATCATTGCTACATTGACCTCAATGCCTGTAGCACACAGAGTATAAGTGAATAGAAGGATGTTGCATTAGATGTCACGCTAGTAGGTGGATTGTCTTGACTCACTGACACACATGTTGTGATAGCTACGATGGAGAGTTGGTGTAGCGTCTTATGTTTAAGGGTATGGTGAGACTTAACTCCCTGGAAGTGCAATACACCCTAGAAAAGAGGGGAGCGGATTTGGTTGGCAAAAGAAAACACATACTTCTTTTTTGGGCATTCCTTCCTTGATTGTATAGAATCTGGCTTATGGTCACCAAAGGTTGTCAAAGAAAGTCCTTCGATGATAAGAAAGATGCAATATTCCCAATTATAGATTCGGGATTCACATCCAAACAAAGGCTACTGATATGCAACAGAATTTCTCAACAGATACCTTAAACTCATGCAACCTTTTGTATAAACTGATCAGAAATGAGCAAGTTGACGTCATACATACAAATCATACGGATCAAAACAGGCACAAATGAAAAAAAAACCATCACCAAGAGCCATGACAACAAAATAGAAGAAACAAAGCGACTAATGAATCTGATTCACAATAACCCAATGCAAACGCAATGGATTTTGGAACAATTTGCACCAAATATATTCGGAAAAACTGTGCATGACAAAGTAGGGTTTTAAAAGCAAAATGGAATGAATCCATTGCAATGTCACAGAGAAGCAAAACTTGCAAATCACGTTAGAGAAGTGCAAGGATTAGGCTCTGTTTTTCATTAATATTCGAGCTAGCACTTACCCATGGGCTGAATTGCAGAGGCTGATATACGGCACTGTGTAAGCACAAGAAGCAAAGTCAACCCCAACCACAATCCCAACCCAAATCCATGTAACCTGAGCCCCAAAACCAAATAAGGTCAACTTGGTTGTGAGATTTTATTTTGTTGAACGATGTTTTGGGAAACATCCTATGTGACTGAGGTGGCACATAACTTCTCTGTACACGTCTGGAAGAAAATGGGTAATTTTTTCTTAGGCCAAATGTCAGGGCAAAAAAAATTAGGCGTTGCACACAGTATTGAGAAGCTAACTATATTCTTTTCGGTGCTTGCAAACAGCGATGGTATCAGCGTTGTCATCGCTGGAATCACAAGGAAACAGGAACAGATCGAAACCTCTTCCTTCATTTTATTCTAAAACTCCCTAGATGCAAGTTAACCAGTTCACAGTCTTGAATGGCTTCTACATACAATATGCAGTTTCGACTGGCCTAATTATTTGTGGGAAGCCTTGGGTATGCAAGAGAACCATTCCAAGAAAGCGAAAAGCAGCAAAACGATGAAGAAGTATGAACAAAGAAAGGGCATTACCTGTTCTTCCCTGATGAGCCAACTGCTTTGAGAAGACTGGTGTTCGTTGCTGCGACTGTGCTCTGCGTTGCTGTGGAGTTGCAGGAAGAAGAAATTGCATGGCAGTTATTTCTGATTTTTTCTGGAGTTGCAGGAAGAGGAAAAGGCGGCATTATTTCTCTCTGACATTTGTGGACTCGTCGTAGTTCGCTCTCGCGTTGTCAGGAGTTGCAAGAAGAAGAAAAGGCGCATTATTTTTGATTTTTTCTCTGACTCGCCATGATCTGGCCGCAAGTATTTGGGGAAATAGGTGTAGGGAACAGGTGTCAGCCAGAGGTTAAAACTCTCAAGGAACAAGTGTCAGCTGCACATTGAATATGTTGACGATGAAAAACTGTATGTCTTTCAAAAGAGAAGGCCTATCGGCCTAAAAATAAATATTAGATTTGTAATAGTGAAAATATATATGAATATTATTTGTAAATTAAAGAAGTAATTTTATTAAAATTATAGAGATTTGAATTTTGGGTTTTAATTATGATGAATACATGATTTATTGAAGTAACAAGATCAAATTTTTCGGTTATTATATTAATATCAAGAGTTTTGAAGTGAATTAGGTGGTGATTTATTTTCAATTTTTTTTGAAGAGATAAAATTTGTCAATTTTGTGATACTAGAGGGTGGAAGATGAAAAACACTTCATCTTAGATTACCCTTAGATTGCTAGACTCTTACTCACATCCCTAACATTTTATGCATTTCTAGCTTGCAAGTTTGGATAAATCATGAATTTATGACTTGGTAAGAGTAGATACTCCACCTGAAATCCTGGTCATGACTGAGCTCGCGCCCGTGACTGTGCTGTTGCGCCTCCTTCGGCCCTGGCCCTTGGGCTCTCCAGCCCCTTCTGGTCACCCCACAGCTTTCTGCATGGCCACTCCGGAGTCCTCCCTAGAGATGGCCGCCTCCCTGATCCAGACCCGTGCTTTTTCTAATCTCATTAGCTCTTTGGCCCCTTTGAAACCTAGACCGGCAATCTCAAAATTTGTAAAAAAGCTAGAAGGTTTACAGGAAGTTGTTCTCCTTCCCTCTCTCCCTCGTATCGTTGCTCTTTCCTTGGCAGAGAAGGGATTAATAGGTCAGTTTACCAGGCTCTGGCCCTCCCCGAAGACGGTTCAGAGATGGATTGAACGAAACTAGGCAAACAAGATCAATGGCAAAATCTCCATCAGATTCTGCGGAAGGGGATATTTCACCTTCCACTTTGAAACAAAATAAGACAAATGTAGAAATATGAATAATTTGCTGAAGATCGACCTGAGATTATCCTGATTATACACTATTTAAGCTTCATGCATACATAACCTCTTTACCACAATTGATCATCAATATGTGGAAATAAACGATCGCATGCGCTCATTAAAACATAATCAAGCACACATATCAACACGAGATGTAATGGGGAAAGCTTATAGCTGAAAACCCCCAACTATCTGTATATTATAATGATAGAGAATCATGTAACAATCATAGTACAATACTCCTCACAAGTACTCGGTACTATCTCCAATAGTTACACACAAACTAGCTCAGATCTGAACAAGTCACAGGTTCAAATCTCCTCCACTGTTTGCCTGCCTCTACTGCGCAATCCAAGATGAGAATGAATGAGATCCCAATTCGAATCCCCTTGGCTTGTACTGCACAATCCTCATTGGAAATCTTAATCAATGTGTGTGAAAATCTCATGCACAAGTATAGTCACAACTGATAGCCACACTCACCCTTTCACCCACCTCTAACACTGGTCTCCACTGAACTGTCCATGCATTGCAGTTAACTGATGTGTTCTTTAGTTGATTTATGAGTTAATAATTAGTGAATTAATTAATAATTAATTCACACCACTCATCAGTAGTGTATTTTTCAGTTAGACTAAATACAACTAGTTCAACTAAGTTAAACCGAACACAACTCCACCAACTGTCTCATCAACTCCACCAAACTCTGCCACATGAGTTCTAACTGAAGTCAACCATGCAATAGCTCAACTAACCCATAGGAAATTTGAATTTCCTTCTGCCAGCTGCATGTGCCACATCTGTAGCTCGAACTGAAGTGCTCCAAGAGGATAAGATAATGTTTATAGTCCAAATATTATTAAGGGTTAATAATATTTGACTGCTCTATTTTTAGCCTGGCAGTCTAAAAATAGAAACCGCCCAATGTCTAAAAATAGAGGTCCATCTATTTTTACCAACTCGACCAATCATCCATAAATAGCATCCTGCAACTCATAGACCATGATCCATATGTCTAAAAATAGACATAGTCTAAAAATAGACTTTGCGACAAAAATCACCTATGTGGCCCCCACCTAGTTTAGGTGATCACTTTCCAACTAGGATCAAGAATGATGTTTCAGGATGCCTCCTTCACTGTTTCTTGTTGCAATCTTCAACAACAAAGACTTGATCTTCAGAAAGGACCCCTATTTCATGGATACCAAGGGCTTGTACCTCAATAAATGGACACCAGATTTCGACCCCGAACTTGATGTGCCGAATGTTATTCCTGTTTGAGTGCGCCTCCCACACCTCCCTCTGCATTGTTGGGGGATGATTCTGTTAGAGCCATTGGAAACACAATTGGGAAATTCATTGACCGAAGTGAACCAAAGGATAACATGCAAGCCTGCGCCAAGATTTGAGTTGAAGTGTATTTGGGCAAAGGTCTTCCCGAAGCCATCAAATTAAAAGTTGACGAATGGACGTACATTCAGTAGATTTACTATGAGCAGATCCCGTTCAAATGTAAGGTATGTCATGAATATGGTCACTTTGCTAATCGTTGTTCAAAAATTATTGATGTTGAAAGTCTAGAAACAGACCAACAATGGGAAACAGTTAAGAAAAAGAAAACTAATCCAAACCCCAATAACACTTCTCAAGCTATCCCCCCTCCTAAGTCCAATCCCTTGCTGTCCTCTTCCCTCAAGATTCTGGATCCTGGCAATTTACCCTCTGCTTCCTCCTCTCCCCCCTCCAATTCGCTAGATCTTTCCAATCCTTTCTCAGCCATCTCCCCCCCTGATGATGAGACTCCCGTCCCCCCTCCTCTCTCCCATCAGGGCTCTCCCCAAATCTCTCCTTCCATCCCTGACCTTCCCATTTCTTCCCAAGAACCTGCCTCTACTAGAATCACCAGAAACTCATCTAAGGAACATGGAGCAAATCTTGAGTCTCAAAAAAAACAGGGCCCTGGAAGAAGAACAATAAAGCAACAACGTGATGAAAATGCGCAAAAGGACATAGCACTGGGAACTCAAAACCCCATTGAAAATTACATATTGGGACAGAACAGTAAAGACACAGGGCAAAAGGAGCAGGGAGGGAAAGCAACTCTTCGAACAACCTTTATGCAATGATGAAAGTTTTCTCATGGAATAGTAGGGGGTTAGGGCATGCCTCCAAAATAGCAGCCCTAAGAGATCTTATAAATCAAGAGAAACCTGAAATTATTCTCCTATAGGAAACAAAGCAAGAAGATTTAGAAATGAAGACAATAATAAGCAAAGAAAAGCATTATGATGGCACGCTGTCTAAGTCAAGGGGAGCTTCTGGTGGATCAGCTACCCTTTGGGATCACAACATATGGAAACAAAAAGGCATCACGACAAATCAGCATTGGCTAAAAGTTATTCTAGAAAACAACAGAGATCAAAAAAATATCATTGTATATAATGTATATAGCCCAAACCATTATAGGGACAAAGAGTAATGTTGGAGCTCCATAAAGGAAGACATGAACAATGAGGAAAACAACAACATTATAATGGGAGGAGATTTCAACCTTATCCTACATGCAAATGAGAAAAGAGGAGGTTGCTTCAGTCATGATCCTTTTAGAAATCAGCTTGAAGACATTATGCAAGATCATGAGTTGGTGGATATAACACGAAAGAACCGTAGGTACACTTGGAGCAATAGAAGAATAGGCAGAGGCAATATTATGGAAAGGCTCGACAGAATCTTGGTTGTAGTGATGCTCCTTTCTCACTATTCTACAGATGTTGCTAGTGTGCTCACCTTTTCAGCCTCGGATCATTATCCCATTACTCTCACTTTTGGCGACCATCGCTCTCTTGGGCCCATTCCCTTTAAATACAACCCTCTCTGGAATGACATGCTGGACGCAAACCAGTTGGTGCGGGGTGTGTGGATTCAACATGTTGAAGGCTCACCAATCTATATATGGGAGACCAAACTGAAAAAAACAAAACTGGCTTTAAAGGAATGGGCTAAAACTCATTATAAATAACCTGATAAGGTCAAAAATGAAATTAAATCCAAACTAGATGAAGTTCATGACAATATTGAAACTCAAGGCCTCAATCAAGATATCCTCAACCAGGAAAAAGATCTATATTGGCAACTCCATCGTGTCAACAGAAAAGAGGAGGAGAAATGGTGTATCAAGTCAAGGAATTTATGGCTCCAAGTTGGCGATAAGAACACAACTTTTTTTCATAAGAAAACCACAGTCCGCAAAGCTAAAAACAGCATCGCATCCATCATTGACGAAGCTAGACATCTTCAAACAGACCAAGAAGCAATTAAAAGTGTTGCTACAACGCATTTTAAAGAGCTCCTCACTGAGAATAGAATGCTAGAATATTACTCGGACTTTCTACAACACCTCCCATCCTTGATCATCGAAGAGATAAATCAATCCCTCAACAGAGAAATTGGAGAAGAAGAGGTCAAAAACACAATTTGGTCTCTGCATCCAAATAAAGCTTCGAGACCAGACGGTTTTTCGATCTCCTTCTATAGAACCTACTGGGATCTTATAAAAAAGGATCTTATGAAAATGGTACAGTGGACCCACCAGGAAAAAAAATAAATAAATAAAAATGGAGGGTACACTAACTCTACATTCCTTGCCCTCATCCCCAAAGAAAATTGCCCTTCCTCCTTTTCTAGATTTAGGCCCATCTCCCTTTGCAACTCCTCCTACAAGCTCATCACAAAAATCCTGGCCACTCGTCTTAAGCCCCATCTTCATAATCTCATCTCGGAAAATCAAGGAGGGTTCATATCACAAAGACAAATTACTGATTCTATCCTCCTTGTTCAAGAAGCCATCCATTCCAGCATATCTTGCAATGAAAAAGGCTTTATTCTTAAGCTTGATCTTGCCAATGCATTTGATAGGGTCAGGCACTCTTTTCTCCTTGTTGTGCTTCAAAAAATGGGCGTTGATCAAACGTTCCTTGCCTTTATCAAATCTTGCATCTCTGGATCCTGGATATCTCCTCTCATCAATGGCAGACCAGCTCCTTTTTTCCAATCCACTAGAGGATTACGGCAGGGATGCCCTCTCTCCCCCTACCTCTTCATTCTTATGGCGGAATCCTTCAGCAGAGCTTTGGATCATATGAGACGGGTGGGTCTCATCACTGGCATCAAATATGGCAATGGAGTTAAAAATATTAATCATTCCCAATTCGCAGATGATACTCTGCTAATGGGAGGAGCATCCAACATTATCGCTCAACGCTTCAAAAATATCTTGGACAAATTCATGCTCTACTTTGGCGGCTTGATCAACAACCATAAAAGCTACGTCTATGGTTGGAATGCACCCAATCAAACCTTGCACAGTATTGCCAATATCCTTGGTGTTCCTTGCAAACTGAATTGGGATCATTTCACTTATTTAGGCATGCCTGTAAGTATCAACTCTTTGAAGGCTGAAGTTTGGAATGTAGCTATTGATGAAATGAAGAGGAAATTTAATCAATGGGGCTCATCATGGCTCAACCCCGCAGGCCGCCTCATCCTTCTCAAATATGGGCTCTCCTCCCTTCCTCTTTATCACTTGACCCTCCTTCAAGCCCCCACCAGCATTCATATCAAAATAGAAGCTATCATCAGGCATTTCCTATGGCAAGGAGGAAAGAATGACAAAAGAAAATACAACCACATCAATTGGATTCAAGTAATTCAATATCAGGAGCATGGAGGTATTGGTGTTTGCTCACCCAAACTCCTGAATAGAACCTTGGAGGAAAGATTGTTTGGAGGCTTATTAATGGGAACCAGGCTTGGTGGAAAAAGGTCCTGGAAGTAAAGTATCTAAACTCCACCCGGTAGCAGCTCCTTTATCAAGATATCCCTAATAGACCTTGCTCAAAAATCTGGTCCTTATGCAAAAAAGCCATCCCCTTCCTTGCTTAAAATCTCTCTAAATTTCCCATGGGAGATAACACCATCAACGTTGGAATTGACCGGATTATGGGACAAATACCCATTATGGATAGGTCGGGTACACAGAGCATTCTCCTCTTCTTTAGCAACATGGGCCTTAACCTCTTAAGCCAATTTTCCAAATGGGATGCTCAAACCCAAATATGGACCGGCTGGAACTTTCCTAAAGTCCCCTCTCACCTTGAAGATGATCTCAGAAATTTCCAATCCTACCTACATGGCACAACACCTATAAAAAATGGTAGTATTGATGGTTTTCGTTGGGACCCCTCTGGTGCTATTTTTACCATCAAAACAACCTATCAGCATCTCTGTAAATAAAACTATCCAATGCCAATTTGGCCTTTATGGAAGACGGTTTGGAAGTCAGAAGCAATCCCCAAGATCAAGTTTTTTATATGGCTTCTCTTAAAAGAAAAAAAATTAACCTCGGAAAAATCTAAAAAAAAGAGGTGTTATAGGACCGTCTATGTGCCCAAACTGTCAAAATGAAGAAGAGACGATCCCTCATCTCTTCATCTGGTGCCCATTTTCTTCAAGTTGTTGGGTAGAGCTCACCTCTTTTTTTCAACACTGCTGGATGTAATATTGCTCAGTTTCTGAGGTTCTAAAATCTTGGAAAAACAGCTTTTCATGGGGGAAAAGGAAGAACAAAATCTCGAAGAGGGTATGGGATACCCTTCCTTATGTGATTCTGTGGAATATTTGGCTATCCAGGAACAATAAAATCTTCAGATACAAAGAGCCTTCCTTTAGGAAAGTGTGTAGTAAAACTTGGAGCCTCACCCTAGAAGCAATTTTTGCCAAAGGCAACTATAGGATTGATCTCAATGAACTTTGTGCGGAGGAAAATATGTTCCTTGGAGATCTACTGAACAAAAACAATAACACTGATCACTCTCCAAATCAACACTATAGATCTGATGCAAGCTGGAAAATCTGATTTAAAGAGAATGACTTCGCTAATTAGATAAAGATCAGTGCTAGACCCTCTATTTTCTTTGACGCGGCTTCAAAATCTAATCCGGGTGTAGCAGGAGCGGGTGGCATCATAAGAAGTGAAAATGGAAGCACTCTTACCACTTTTGAATGGGGCCTTGGCACCCTATCCAACAACAGGGCAGAGGCTTTAGCCCTTCTCCAAGGTTTACATCAACTACAAAAGCTCCAAATAAAAATGCCATGATTTTTGGAGACTCATCAATTATTATCAATCTAATGTTCCACGATCGTCCTATTGCTAACATAGCTCTTCATCAAATCAGCAGCGAATGTCGTAATCTCTTGCAAGATATGAAAGAGGTCTCCTTCTTCCACGTCCTTCGAAATCACAATAAGGAAGCAGATCTTTTGGAAAACAGAGCCTGCGCTCGTATCCCAGGACAACTGTTGTGCAATGATGCCTTAAATATTATCCCTCTGCCATGATTATGACTATGGGTTCTCTCAGATCTTATTCGATCCTCCCCTCCGGCCTCTCAGAATTCATGTGCATCTTTGGTACCTTTATTCCCTCCTCGCCTGTGACCCTATCTCCTTGGTTATCCCCCTGTGCTACTCTCTGCTCTTTGTGCTCTTCTATTTATTCCTCCATTCTGCTTTCTTTGGCTCATCCCCCTTTCTTCTCCTCGAGTTCTGCTTACCTCCCTTTATTGATCTTTCCCTTTTCTCCCTTAGGATCCTGCTTCATAAATCCTCTGCAGAGCTCAACGCCTTGGGTGCCTTCGCCCTATGACCCTCAATCTCCTCTCCACGTTGCAGCTCCCATTTACCATCCCTTGTTAAAGCATCGACGATTTCTCTGTGCGGTTCTGCCTCACCTGACCTCCTCAGCAAATTTTGTTGGCATCTTCTTTAGTCTCTTTGTACAGCTTGGTGCAGTAACTCGGCTTTGTTGCAGAATCTCTGCATTCATCAATACCATGTCTCGTAGTGAAGACTGTCTCCACTGTGCGGATCTGCAGTCGGAGCTTGAGCAAATCAGAGCTCATCAAAAGATCCTCGATGTAAAGCTAAAAAATGAGGTAAAATCTTGGACGACAAGCATGAAGCAGATGTTAAGGTCTCCTTGCAAGGGTCCCCTCTCTCCAATCTCAGTTCGACAATCTCTCAAACTGATGCTCACATGCTGAAGAATCGGTGCAAATTATGAAATACATGCTAAAGAAGCGCTCAACTCCTAGCTCCAACTCCAACATCTCAAGGAACGCGAGAAACAATGAAAACCTAGAGGATTCTACTGTGCGCCACATCAATATTGACTAACCTGCTCCCCTATTCAGCATGTCTTTCAAATATGTTATGCTTATTTCTCAGTTTGTCCGTATATATGCACTTTCAGTATTTCAGTTCTATTCGAATACTAGAAACAAAGGAAATGTAACATTTTGCTGCAACCATTTCCTTCACTGCTCCACAAGCAATCTAGCATGTAATCATGGAGACCCCGCTCCTTTTTCTTTTTGGAATACAAAATAACAACCGATTGTGTTTAAAAAAAGAAAAAAAAAAGAAAGTAGATACTCCACCAAGGTGATGGTGTCTACTTAATAAACCTTATCATAATGAATAAAAAATGTACCCCAATAAGATCTGAAAAGAGGTAGAAAAAATAATAACCTATCATACCAAGCAATCCTTCTCATAATAAACCTATATATATATATATGTAATTTTACTATTTTTTAAATTATTAAAATTTATTAAGATTAAATTTTTTATTCATTATATTATAATATTAAAAGATATATCAATAACATCTATCAGAATCAAAGTAAGAATAATATATAACACTTCCAACTACTTAAATTACAAACCCAAAATAAAAATAAAAAATTTAAGAATATCAAAATTCAAAATGATAATTGAGAAAAACACATTAAATCAATTATATTAAAGATATAAGTGACCATAATTTTGAAAATTTAAATACATTTAAATCATAATTTTTTTAATTTATAAAATAAAATACAAATTATTAAATTTATTAATAAATTAAAAATATAATAATACAAAATTATATAAAAAGAGCAAAAACAAAAATTAAACTATTTATAAAATAATAAATATTATTACCTGTTTATAAAATTAAATAATTATACTTCGAATTATTTTTAAATTAATATATATGAATGATAAAAATGTTGAGTATATTTTTTGGATTTTTTAAGTGATTGATCCATTCAATCTCTAACCAGGAACGTTGGAGTAAAATTTCATGTTTTCTCATTTTCCATTATGTTTAGAAAAAAAGTGTTCCTTAAATTTTTCCAAGGAAAACAATTTCTACCACATTGTGGAAAAAGATTATATTTCTTTTAAGAAATTCAAACCATATTACTGAAAAACAGTACGTCTGCACTTCCAAGGATGTATTGTGTGTATCATTCGTAAACATACACACGTATGTGGTATTTAAAAATTATAAATATCTTCCAAGAATATATTGTGTGTATCATTCGTAAAAATACACACGTATGTGGTATTTAAAAATTATAAATATCTTACAAGAATATATTGTGTGCATCATTCGTAAACATACACACGTATGTGGTATTTAAAAATTATAAAACAAAATCAACAAGTTATTGTGTTTTGTTGCATTCTTTGTTATGGTATCAAAGGTTATCTTTGGAGATTTTTGATTCTTTCTTGGTATCAAAGTCGATGGTTTTGGCTTGGTGTTTGCAGAGATAAATGTTGTGTTGTGTAGAGCCTGATATATGCAGAAAATGATGTGTACCCAGTCCATCTAAGAGAAGTCGGGGAAAGGCTGTGCATCAAAGCTGTGTGCTTTTGGTGTGAGGAGTTGTATTTTCGGTGGTTTGAAGAGCCAGAGGAGGGCTCGTTGGTGTGAAGAGTTGTGAACTCGTTGTGGATGAAGAGGATTATATCATTGGGCATGACTCAAAATACAATGGTGAGTTTGTGAAACTTGGGTGCATATCGTACAAGGCTCTTTCTCATGGAAAGAGAGGAGAGCATGAATTGGATTACCTTGGTGATGTTGCTTTACATCCCAATCCTAAAGAGGTTGCAGATATTAAGTAATCAAACCAAGAGAAATTTAAGGAGGCCATAAGCAAATCAAGAAAGGAGAGGTTCCACCACTATCTTATGGCAAGAAAGGTGAAGATGAAACAACTTTTGCAAATAAACAAGCATGGACCCTTTAGAAAGAAAACAAAAATGGAAGTCTTGTTTTCATGTTATTTGTTGTGAGCCTAGCTAAGACTAAGACCAGCAGACATGTCAATTAAGGGTATGTTTGTGTCTTATGTATTTTGTTATAGTGTATTTTGTGTGTTTGTCATATGGTTGAAATTAAGGGGGAGTGTTGGATGTACAATAATTCCAACCAATTTAACTGACAACATTTAATGCAGGAGATGTCTTCGTGTTTCTAGAGAGATAGTCTAGCTTCTTGAGAAAGATATTTCCATCGACATCAAGCCTCCAAAAGCTTCTTCTTTGTGTATATATTTTTTTTTCTTGTAATACAAAATCAATAAGTTATTGTGTTCTGCTGCATTCTTTGTTATGATACCAGAAGTCCTCTTTGAAGTCTTCTAATTCTTTCAATAATTAGTAAAATTGTATAATTAATAATATTTAAAGTATAAATATATAAGTTTATGGGCCAGTTTAATTGTGTATAGTGAGATGTAAGTTTCAAATCTTAATACGTCTTATTTAATAAATTATATACACGACTTTTTAATAATATTCAATTTTGGTTTTTTTAACTTATTAACCAACATCCTACAGAGTGTCATTGTGAAAATGACTCACTCTAATTAAAAGAGGAAATCAGTTTATTGAAAAATCTAGTATTTTTTATTACCTCATATGCTCGTTTAAAATAATAATAATTATAAAATTTTAATATTAATAAAATAAGTAATAAATTTCGAAATTGAGTTTTTTTAATTGTGCTGAAATTGAGTTTTTCTTAATTGTGGTTTAGTTATAAATTAATTAATTAGTAAATTAAGATGAAAACCAATTATGACAAATATCAAAATAATTAGTTTATTTTACATTACTAAAATAAAATAAAAAAATCATTAAAATTAACAAAAGTGTAACTTATTCTAAATATCTATTATTATTATTCATTATAAAGTAATAATAATATATATAACAAGAATTTTTCTCTGATGGGATGAGCACATCAACTGAAAAGGGGTCTAGAGGGACAAGCCTGTCGCCTTGCCCAAACCTAAAATGCATTAAATTGCAAGGGGTGTGGCTCATCACTAGAATGCATCCACATGTAGCCTCACATATGGCCATAAATAGGCAAGGAGGGTTGATGGAATTGGCATTAGTCCTAGTGGTAAGTGTTGGAGCTAGGGGCAAGAGTGAGGTCGAGGAGTCGACCTCCTTGTCATAGATATTTTTGCTTGGCTCCTGTGTAGAGGTAGCACTACTTTTTTGTGTGCTTGGCAGTAGTGTGGAGAAGCGTGGTTTTCATTCGAAGTTGGAGAAGTGGAGGTGGGTGGGGAATTTCTATATGCGAGAAGGGAATTTATGGTTGGAACTAGGGATTGGTAGAGGAAGTCGAAAAATTCTCTCCACTGTAAACACAGGTTTCATTCCTCGAGGCTTTTCATGGTCTGATTGTTATTATTCTTAGTTTTGTACATCCTACTTATGTCAATTCATTATTTAAGTTTGTTGTGTTAGGGTTTGAGACCGAATTAGGGAAAATTGAACATTGCTTTAGCATGTCTCAGACTAAGGAGATAATGTTCATTCTAGGTCTGAGTATGTTGTTTTGCATGTTTGGCATGTCAAAGTTTTTTCACATAGCATCAACCTCTTGGTTCAATTTAGCAGGGAAAGTGTGTGGTATGTCTTGGCATTGATCTTGTATGTGGATTTTTCTCTGTCTGAGTTCACAGGTTGCTATAGGTTTCAAGGGGGGAGGCTCTCATTACCTTGAGGACCTAGGTAGTAATGATTTATCTCTAGAATTATTAGCGTTATTTGCATGGTGACTACTTTGGTTTCAAGGTCAATGTGTATATTGCTATTGGATTTGTTTCAAGGGGGGACTCTTGTTTATCTTTAGGTCGTGATCACTCGTTGAATGTTTAGAGTTATGAACCCTACATGCTTGCCATGTCCCCCAGGAAACGTATGTGGTAAATGCGAGGCAGTGGAGGCAGCGATCCTCAGGGATAACATAGGGCATGATTTTTGCCCAAGGCATGGCTGCGACATATTTTAATACAATGTTGCCTAAGACCCCACATGAAATTAGAAATTTGTAAATTAAAATGGCGGCCAAAAAATAATCCTACTCTGACTCTATTGGGTTCCCAATCTTGGTCACACTAGGGGACAAAGAAAGCAATACCTCAATTTGGTGGTGTTGCATTGGCAGACGAAGATTCTACTTGGTCTAGTATTGAAAGACAAACAAGTGGAAAGATACAACTTGTTCTCTTCACTGGAGGACATCAAAAGGACGTTAAGGAAACACTGTTTCTCCATGGATAGGCTCAATGCAAGATTGGCCCATGTAGAAGGGCATCTCCATTTTAACACTATTTGATGCACCTCCTAGTTCAAGTGTGAGGGTCCATTCTGACTCTTAGTGGCTCTTAAGTCTACTAGTATATCTAGAGTCCACTTATGTTTAGTATTGTATATCTAGAATGTTTTGTTTTGTGATCTTTTTGTTATTTGTGATAAGAACAATGGGTGGTTTCTCATGTATTCTAAGGAAGCAATGAGGCCCCTTGCATATGAATAGATGCATCAACTTTGAAAACATTTTGATAATATAAAGTATCTCTCTCTCTCTCTCTCTCTCTCTCTCTCTCTCTATATATATATATATATATATATATATATATATATAGTAACATACATCATTATACACCATTAAAAAAAATTACATTGTATAAATGTTATCTCTAATTAACCTCTCATCTTATTTAATTGTTACATTAACATTACACTAACTATCCTACGCACGATAAACAATTGTGCAACATTTCCAATTTGATATAATATTAATACAACTGTGCAGCATTTCAAGTTTGATATAATGTGATATACAACTGTACTGCTATCACGTTTGATAAAATTTACACAAACTATACTCTAGCTTTACTAAAGTTGATACTAAGTTTTAGACCTTTCGGGAAAATCTCTTGTCAATCTTTATAATCGACATCTCTTGTCAATCTTTATAATTTGACTTTGAATAAACCTACTGCACACATACATAATGCAATCCACAAGTACTTGATGGTTAATTTTTCCGCACGGTAAATATGGAATTGGGGTTATGGCTATTAATGTTGAGTCTATTACCTCCGTGTTGTCAATCTTGGCGGTGGACAGGTGGGTATTACCTTTGCCCTTGATCCGACCTCTTGAGATCCAACGGTGGTAATGGGTTAGGGTTACAGAATGACCCTTCCACTGATAATCTCTTCCATTATGTTTCCGCTCATTTCATCCATTGCTCCTCTGAGGGTGCTCTCCGCCTCTGTGACAACCCCTTTAGGGTTCTTCCGATGGAGATAGACCTAACATCCACCAGATGCAAGGTAAATCATTGGGTTCTCTTACTGCAATGCTTAAATCGATATAGTTTTCTTGTGCAAGGGTTACTGTGATTTATTTCTCGTTCCACAGATCTATACAATTTTAAGTTTCCAGTTTTCCTGAAGTTTGGGTAACATGGAATTTCAATCTATTTCAATCTTGTTCGCATCTTATATTCGACTGTTTCCCGTCTAGGCCGCCGTATTGCTTTTGGCACTCCGGAGTATGGAATTTCCATGCTACCACTGTACGATCTCCAGGGTAATCCAAGGTGGAAACCCTGATTACTTTTCGTTTTCTATTGCACTTATTTTCTATAGTATTGTTCAAGATCTCAACAGGTTTACTTATCCTAGAATCCGTTGTTAACCCTTGCAGAAAGTTCTTCTTTATTCTTCTGCGTCAACACTGTGAAGGTAACTCTGCGACAATTTATCATGTCTTATCATTTATTTCTTAACTTTTCCGAATTTTTGATTTGGGTATTTGTTAATCCCCTCTCAATTTCTTTTGCAGGTATGCTCGCTATTGGTTTGTAACGAAAAATACTCTGCGGAGTTCAATTTACAATCCTCTAACCTATTCCGGCCTTGTCAGGTACTATCTTGCCGTGAATAAACTTGGTCTCAGAATGTCGGACCTGCAAAGGGGTTTTTCATCTTGTAATGGGGTTTTCTGCTTTGGTTCTATTGATACAAACTCAAACTCTTCTCTCACGGCCAATACCCTAAATGGGCATGCCGTGGTCATTTTCATGTAATAGTTGTAACTGTATTAATTTCTTTGTCAGAATGCACATATACAGTTAGGCGTGTTGAACTAAGTTCTGACCTTTATTTGTGTCTTCTTTCGATGTATTCGATTGTAGATTGTTCGAATCCCTTTTGGGATTTTTCATTTCCTGTGGAAGATTTATGGATAGCTTTTTGCCTAACTGTTCCATTCTTCACATACGAATATATATATATATATATATATATATATATATATATATATATATATATATATATATATATATATATAGATATATCAGTAGAGTTACTTTTATTGCATAATTACGATTATTTTGATGGTATAGTTTTGTCACGAAATCTTTTACTGCAACTAGAAGTTGTTATGTTATGTAAAGATTTAAAGTTTATGAATTACCATCTTCTTCTGCTGAAGTTTCCTGGGTTTGAAACTGACTATACTATTTCAAAACTTCTTGAACATTTATATATTTATATAATTGCAAGGAACCTGTTATGAAAATTCTGAAATGATGTTCGCTTCCCTCTATTGACTATAATTCTATATCTTTTATTTGTCTGGTGATTATATCAGTTGGCAGTACCCTTTAATCATATATATATTTCAAGGAGCAACTTCTTAGTTCTTTGTTTTCTAAATTCCAGAGTTATAATTTCTACAACGCTTATTTGTCTTTTTCCATAAATTGCTCAACTGTCTTTTCTTGTATTCCGCAAAGAAGAAAAAATAGAATTCATAGTCTACTACAAAGTGTACATTTTGTTTTCTTGTTCTCTGTTAGCAGAAGTCAAGTTTTAAAGGATACTATTTACAGTTTTCTTTAATATTTAATCAGTTCTGTCAATACCTATAACATCTAGATTTTTATATGTTTATAGCTATTTTCTAGATATTTATAGAACAACCTTTAAGGTTTTAATTATTTTTCTTATGTGCTTTAACCAGATAGATGGCCAAACCATCTCTGTCCCTGTATATCATAGGATGCAGAGAAAAACCAACGCGGAGTCCTCATCTCGAGGGTTCTATGTTAACAGTTCTCTGCCTTACAAATTTTTTTCTTTAAACAATGCATCAATCTAATTAATTGTCTTAATATTCAATAAACCTATTTAAATGCTTTTCTTTTCCTACAAATAAGTTCTGTAATTACTTACCGGATTTAATACATACAATGTCACTACCATACATAGATGTCTAAAATTTCCAGTAATAGGAAAGAAACTTATTTGTCTCTCAAATTTCTGACTGATGATGTTCCTCCCTACCTCGAGAGAGGCAATCACATCCTCATCTCTCCCCCGTGCTCCAAGTCTGAGCTAAGTAAATTGATAGAATTTACAGGAAGAAACCTCGGGACATTCCAGTCTAGTCCCCTATTCCAATTAATTTTTAGAATTCAGAGTATTCCACTAGTTATACCAGCTCGGGAATTCTTCTCTGCAATTCTCCTTCTCCAATTACCGAACAGAACCCCCAAACCTCACTGGGATTAAGCCTTTATCCTCAAAGGTTCGGTAACTGTTTGAACTGATTCTGTCGAACTAACTCTCAGTTCTTGAATTACTTTTTACCATGAATCTTGTTATTCTTTTATGGAAATCACTTCCATAATTAATTTAATCAAGATTAATTTCTACTCATAATGTATTGCTAAAATAAAAATAAAAATAACAATTAATGTCTTAATGTCTTAACAACATATCATAATCTTCATTTAGCACTTAAGCCAACTGTTACAACTTCCCCCCCTGGAAGTGAACACCGTCCTTCGTGTTCTCATTCTGCTCTAGCAAATAGTTCAGGGTATGCTTCCCGAACAAAGCCTTCATCTTCCGAGGTAGCCTCATCCGGGCCAAAGTGCTTCCACTGCACTTTCACTTGGGTGACGGCTCGTTTCCGAAGCATGATTTATCTCCGATCAATTATACATTGAGGCTCGACCAGAAATTCACTGTCCGGTTCGACCTGCAATCAACAAAATTTGGGTTCATTTTCTCATAAACCTCAGCATTTCCAATCAAGTCTTGTATCCATATACTACCTGAATACTCTGCCAGTGGATTATGTGCTTTGGATCGTGAATGTCTCGTTTCAATAAGGATACATGAAAGACGTTGTGTACACAGATATGACTGGGCAGTGCCAATCGGTAAGCCTCTTTCCAATATTTGGAAAGGGCCACAAAACCTGGGTGCCAACTTGGCACAAGAAGCCCACCTTAAAGTGCTTTTCTTTGGTTTGATCCTTACATACACATGGTCTCCCATCTCAAACTCACAATACGTCCTTTTATTATCTGCATACACTTTTTGTCTATCATGAGATGCCTTCAAATTTTGTCGGATCTTCTTTACTTCTGTCTCCATTTCAGCTAGCATTTCCGGTCCAAGCATCAACTTGGTTTCTGGGCTACTCCAATTAATAGGAGTTCTGCATTGTCGTCCGTATAAGGCTTCGAACGAACTCATATAAAGGGATTCCTGATATCCATTATTGTATGAAAACTCCACTAGGTGCAGATATTCTTCCCACCTAGTTGGTTGCTGCATTACATACATACGTAACATATCCTCCAGAATTTGATTTACTCATTTTGTTTGTCCATCCGTCTGTGGATGGTAAGCGGTGCTGAAATTAATTTGAGTTCCCAATCCTATAAATAACGTTTTCTAGAATGCTGAAATAAACTTCACATCCCTGTCAAATATTACAGTCTTTGGGATACCATGCAGTCTAAAGATATCACGGATGAATATATCTGTTATTTGCACTGTCTTATAAGTGGACTATACTGGTATAAAATGTGCTGCTTTGCTTAATCGATCCACCACTACCATTATAGAATCATTATGCTTATTTGACCTTGGTAAACCAATGATGAAGTCTAAATATATCACCTCCCACTTCCACTCAGGTATCGGTATAGGCTGCATCAACTCGGCTGGGTGCCGGTGTTCCACTTTCACTTGCTGGCACTCTAAAAACTTGTTTAGATATTCTACAATACTCTTCTCATACCTGGCCAGAAGTAGTTTTTCCTAATCGTTGTTAGCATCTTCTGATACCCAGGATGTCTAGAGTAGTTACTTTGATGATGCTCATTTAGAATTAGTTCCTTCAACTCCATTCTATTTGGAACAAAAATCCTCTTCTTGAAAGTTAGCAACCCATATTTATTAATTTTGTAATCAACAGATTTTCCTTGTTTTCTGAACTCCCCTGCTTGCTGCCATATGAACTGGTATTCAGGATCTTTCTCAGTTTTTATTTTCATTTGCTCCAAAAATCCGCACTCAACCTGATTATAGTATAACTCATAAACACCATGCAATTTCCTACTTAACACATCAGCGACTCTATTCTCCTTACCCTTCACATGCTGCATATCAATGCCAAACTCACTCAGGAAGGAATTCCACCTTGCCTGGTGAGAATTAAGGTCATCTTTCTTAAAATAACTAGTTAAACTGCTATGATCAGTTTTGAATACAAATCTCTTTCCAAGTAAGTAGTGCCTCCATACCCGAAGTGCATGCACTACTGTTGTCAACTCAAAATCATAAGCTGAGTACCGCTGCTTATGCTCTTTTAGTTTTTGTGATTCATAGGCATCAACCTTACCTTCTTGTGAAAAAATCACCCCAACTCCTTCTTTACACGCATCTGTGCAGACTTCAAACTCTTTATTGGGATCTGCTACCCTTAGTACTGGAGCTGTAGTGAATAACAATTTCAACTTTTCAAAACTGTCTTGACATTCCTTTGTCCATTTAAATATTTTTCCCTTCCTTTGTAAGGAGGTAATTGGGAAAGCAATTTTTGAAAAACCTTCAATAAACCGCCGAAAATAACTAGCCAAACCCATAAAGGATTGGATGTCTGCTACGTTTTGGGGTATTTTCCATTCCATAATCGTTCTGATTTTCTCTGGGTCAACTGCAATACCTTCAGCAGAAATAACGTGACCAAGGTACTGTATTTCTTCCTTGAAGAAATCACACTACTGAACTTATGGTACAACTGATGCTTCCGTAACATTTCCAGCACTATCCACAGGTGCTCTTTATGATCTTCTACATTCTTGGAATAAACTAAAATGTCATGAATAAATATTAACACAAAATTATCCAAATAGGGGTGAAATATACCATGCATCAGCCTCATAAAGGTTGTTGGTGCATTAGTCAACCCAAACGGTAACATCACAAACTGGTAGTGTCCGTACCTGGTACGAAAAGCAATTTTATGTATGTCTTCATCTTTTATCCGGATCTGATGATATCCCGACCTTAGATTTATCTTTGAAAATACTATAGCTTCCTTCACTTGATCAAACAGATCATCAATTCACGGTAGATGGTATCTATTTTTAATAATAAATTTATTGAGCTAGCAGTAATCCATGCACATTCGCATGGTTCTGTCTTTCTTCTTCACAAATAGCACAAGATCTCCCCAAGGGGATACACTTGGTCAGATGTACCCTTTATCGAATAATTCATGTAACTGCATCTTCAATTTGGTTAGTTCCGGTACACTCATTCGGTATGGTGTCCTTGAAATCGGTGATGCTCCAGGTATCAACTCTATGGTAAAATCAATGTCTCTTCTAGGTGGCAAACCTGGTATTTCCTTTGGAAATACGTCTATGAATGCTTGCACTATCGAAATATTTTCCATCATAGGAGCCTTTTCTTTGGAATTAGTAAATCCCACTTGGATGTCATATAACTGGGATCCCTTTCTCATGCATTTACCCATTTGAAATGATGTGATAGGACGTAGTTGCAGAGGTTTCTTTATACCTTGAATTTCCTTGCGGGTTCCATATTGCATTCTGTAATATATGAATTTTTCTTTACAGTCTACTAACGTCCAATGCTTCTCTAACCAGTCCATACCAAGTAGCACATCATAGGATCCCAGAGGTAATATATTTAGGTCTACAGTTAGCTGTTGTTCACTAATTTCTAGTGCACAGTTCGGAATCTTGGCACAAACTTTTCTCTTTGCCCCCATGGCTAACTATACCAGCCATGGATTTCTGAATTTTTGGCACTGGAATTTACAAATCTCTACTACTTTTGGACTTACGTAGCTTAAGCTTGCACCTGGGTCTACCAAAATAGAAACAGGTTGAGATAGTAATTTACCTTCCAATTCTATCATCGTCGGTTGGTAATTTTCCTGTCGATCTTCCAAGGCTGCGTTAATTCTAGGTACACTTCTGGCTACATCTCCCATTGTTGAAGCTTCTTGTAAGTTAGAAACCGCCTTGCTCCTTCCTCACTGTGGACAATTTCTATAGTAGTGTGCCTCACCACACCCCCAACACTGTAGGGGTGGCTTCTGAGTTTGCGCTTGATCTGGTTTGCTAGAAGGTTCCATGGGTTTATCCTCCGCAGGCCATCTTATTCTTTGATGATCCCTTCCAAAATTTTTGCTAACTGAGCTTTTGGCAGCACCTTTGAAATTACTGGTTCTATTTTTCTTGAAACTAGAACTGCCCTTATGTTCTTTCTTGGCCTACCAGCTTTTACCCTGCTCTCCTTTTGCTTTAGCTTACTGATATCACATCCTTGCCTTCCGGATTGCCTCGTCCATAGTTTTGGGATTCACAAACTCAATTCGCTCCTTCCTATGAGTTGGAAAACTACTCAGAAACCGCTGTAATTTTTCCTTTTCATCCCTTAAATACGAAACATAATGGATTAAGGAAGTAAACTTGGTGATGTACTCATCCATCGTCATTTGTCCTAGTTTTAAGTCATGGAATTCTCTCGACTTTTTGTCATAGAAGCGTTCAGTTAAGTATTTATCCTTAAAATATTGCTGGAACGAATCCCAAGTCATGTCTTGATCATCTATACTGCGGAAATTTTTCACTTCCTCCCACCATGGTGTGGCCTTCTCCCTCAACTGATAAATGGCCAATATGGCTTTAAGATTGCTGCTATATTCGTAAACTTGAAAATACTTGTCATATTTATCAGCCACGCCTCAGCCACCTCTTCCTCTACTCCATCAAATGTAGGTGGTTTTATCTTTCAAAATTCACCTTGTAGTTCCACCTTCTGTCTCTTAACTTCTTTCTGATCGGACACATTATCTGACTCAGCCTCATTGTAGTTTTTATTTCTATTACTCTGCTGAGACTGACTTCTTTCCACTCTGTCAGTGGTGTGATCTCTTTTTTGTTTCTCATTTCCTTCCTCCATGTCTCTGTCAGGGCTTGGTTGTTCCATTCCCTGATTCTGTTTATCTGAGAGACTTTTTAATATCCTCTCTTGTTCTTGCATTAACGCGCATTATCACTTTGAACCCTCACCATTTCCTCTTGTAGCTTATGCACTGTATTTAGCAGAATGCTAGTTTGGTGTTGTTGTTCCTCCAACAGCCTACTTGTTTGCTGGTACTGATCCACACTCAGCTGCACCCACATCTCCGGATTCACTTCTGGTCGGGGTTGAGGTTCCCTGGTGTTTTGGGGTGGTTGTTGTGTTTTCCCCCTTCTCATAATGTCTCATGTTATACTTCTTTTCTCTCTCTGTGCATCAATATACACACAGCTTAAAACGTTAGTTGACCCATAGGGTCCCAACGTGCAAACGATGCTATGATACCACTTGTAACATACATCATTATACACCATAAAAAAATTACATTGTATAACTATTATCTCCAATTAACCTCTCATCTTATTTAATAGTTACATTAACATTACACTAACTATCCTACGCACGATATACAACTATGCAACATTTCAAATTTGATATAATATTAATACAATTGTGCAGCATTTCAAGTTTGATATAATATTAATGTGACATACAACTGTATCGCTATCGCGTTTGATAAAATTTTACACAAACTATACTCTAACTTTACTAAAGCTGATACTAAGTTTTAGACCTTTCGGGAAAATCTCTTGTCAGTCTTTATAATAGGCATCTATTGTCAGTCTTTATAATTCTACTTTAAATAAACCTACTGCACACGTACATAATGCAATCCACAAGTACTTGATGGTTAATTTTTCCGCACGGTAAATATGGAATTGGGGTTATGGCTATTAATTCCGATTGTTGAGTCTATTACCTCCGCGCTATCAATCTCGGCGATGGACAGGTGGGTATTACCTCCACCCTTGATCTGACCTCTTGAGATCCAACGGTGGTAATGGGTTAGGGTTACGGAATGACCCTTCCACTCATAACTGCTTCCATTGTGTTTCCACTCATTTCATCCATCGCTCCTCTGAGGGTGTTCTCTGCCTCTGCGACAACCCCTTCAGGGTTCTTCTGATGAAGATAGAATTAACATCCGCTAGATGTCAAGTAAATCATTGGGTTCTCTTATTGCAATTCTTAAATCGATATAGTTTTCTTGCACAAGGGTTACTGTGATTTATTTCTCATTCCAAAGATATCTATACAGTTTTAAGTTTCCAGTTTTCCTGAAGTTTGGGTAACACGGAGTTTCAATCTGTTTCAATCTTGGTCGCATCTTATATTCGACTATTTCCCGTCTAGGCCACCGTATTGCTTCCGGGACTCCGGAGTATAGAATTTCCATGCTACCACTGTGTGGTCTCCAGGTTAATCCAAGGTGGAAACCTTGATTACTTTTTGTTTTCTACTGCACTTATTTTTTATAGTATTGTTCAGGATTTCAACAGGTTTACTTATTCTAGAATCCGTTGTTAACCCTTGCAGACAATTCTTCTCTATTCTTCTGCGTCAACACCGTGAAGGTAAGTCTGCGGCAACTTTTCATGTCTTATCATTTCTTCTTAAATTTTTCGTATTTGTGATTTGGGTATTTGTTAATCCCTTCTCAATTTATTTTGCGGGTATGCTCGCTATTGGTATGAAATGAAAAATTCTCTACGGAGTTCAATTTACAATCCTCTAACCTATTCCGGCCTTGTCAGGTACCTTCTTGCCGTGAATAAACTTGGTCTTAGAATGTTGGACCTGCAAAGGGGTTTTTTTGTCTTGTAATGGGGTTTTCTGCTTCGGTTCTATTGATACAAACTCAAATTCTTCTCTCACGGCCAATACCCTAAATGGGCATGTCGGGGTCATTTTCATGTAATAGTTGTAACTGTATTAATTTCTTTGTCAGAATGCACATATACAGTTAGGCGTGTTGAACTAAGTTCCGACCTTTATTTTTCTCTTCTTCCGATGTATTCGATTGTAGATTGTTCGAATCCCTTTTGGGATTTTTCATTTCCTGTGGAAGATTTATGGATAGATTTTTGTCTAACTGTTCCATTCTTCACATACGAATATATATATATATATATATATATATATATATATATATATATATATAGAGAGAGAGAGAGAGAGAGAGAGAGAGAGAGAGAGAGAGAGAGAGAGAGAGAGAGAGAGAGAGAGTTACTTTTATTGCATAATTACGGTTATTCTGATGGTATAGTTTTACTGCAACTGGAAGTTGTTATGTTATGTAAAGGTTTAAGTTTATGAATTACCATCTTCTATTGCTGAATTTTCCTGGGTTGGAAACTGACTGTACTATTTCGGAACTTCTTGAACATTTATATATTTATATAATTACAAGGAACCTGTTATGGAAATTCCGAAATGATGTTCGCTTCCGTCTATTAACTGTAATTCTATATCTTTTATTTGTCTGGTGATTATATCAGTTAGCAATACCCTTCTAATCAGATATATATTTCAAGGACAAACTTCTTATTTCTTTGTTTCTAAATTCCAGAGTTATAATTTCTACAACGCTTATTTCTCTTTTCTAGAAATTGCTCAACTGTCTTTTCTTGTATTCCGCAAAGAAGAAAAAATAGAATGCATATAGTTTGCTACAAAGTGTACATTTTGTTTTCTTGTTCTATGTTAGTAGAAGTCAGGTTTTAAAGGATAGTATTTACAGTTTTCTTTAATATTTAATCAGTTCTGCCAATACCTATAGCATCTAGATTTTTATATGTTTATAGCTATTTTCTAGATATTTACAGAACAACCTTTAAGGTTTTAATTAGTTTCTTTTGTGCTTATAACTAGATAGATGGCCGGACCATCTCTTTCCGTGTATATCATAGGATGCAGAGAACAACCAACGCGGAGTCCTCATCTCGAGGGTTATGTGTTAACAGTTCTCTGCCTTACAATTTTTTTCTTTAAATTGATGCATCAATCTAATTAACTGTCTTAATCTTCAAGAAACCTATTTAAATGCCTTTTTTTTCCTGCAAATAAGTTATGTAATTACTTACCGGATTTAATACATACAATGTCACTACCATACACAGATGTCTAAGATTTCTAGTAATAGGAAAGAAACTTATCTGTCTCTAAAATTTCTGACTGATGTTGTTCCTCCCTACCTCGAGAGAGTCAATCACGTCCTCGTCTCTCTCCCGTGCTCCAAGTCTGAGCTAAGTAAATTGATAGAATTTACTGGAAGAGACCTTGGGACATTCCGGTCTAGTCCTCTATTCCAATTAATTTTCAGAAGTCAGAGTATTCCACTGGTTACACCAGCTCGGAAATTCTTCTCTGCAATTCTCTTTCTCCAGTTATCAAAAATAACCCACAAACCTCACTGGGATTAAGCCTTTATCCTCAGAGGTCGGGTAACTGTTTGAACTGATTTTGTCCAACTAACTCTCAGTTCTTGAATTACTTTTTACCGTCAGTCTTGTTATTCTTTTATGGAAATCACTTCCATAATTAATTTAATCAAGATTAATTTCTGCTCATAATGTATTGTTAAAATAAAAATAAAAATAATAATTAATGTCTTAATGTCTTAACAACATATCATAATTCTCAGTTAGGACTTAAGTGAGCTTATATATATATATATATATATATATATATATATATATATATATATATATATATAAAACAAGATTTTTAATCATGGAGTTTCAAATCCATGTTACCATCAAGATTCTTAATCTATAAATAGGCTTTATTACAATTTAATGGCTTATTAAACATACACACACATATGTGTGTGTATAATATTTAATTTTATAACATTTTTTTAATTAAATTGAAAAACAAGAAGAGTATAATACTTTATATATAAATCTAGATTTTTTGTCTTGACTACTACTAAAATATTCCATAAATATTCAATAAAGGTAAAATCTCTACCAACCATTTATTAATTATTATTAAATTTTATATTAAAATTTTAAAACTCTTATTCCAAAATAAATACATACATATATTAATATAATTATTATATATATATATATATATATATATATATATATATATATATATATATATATATATATATATATATATATATATTGTATTTTTATTTTATTTTTTCTCGAAGAAAAAATTGTAATTTTCATTAGTTTCGACAATTTGGACTATTCAGTCCACATATATACATCATACAAAGTTCAATAATTATACCTCTTCCTATAAGAGGAAATATAAAAACCAAAATAAAATATAGATATTGTCTACATCTCAGAAGAATGTTCTATACATTTAGCACAGATTTAAATATCAACCAAGAAACAAACAAAAAGTAACAATATCAATTATTTGTATGCATACCAACTATGAAGGGTTGGTGGTAAAAATCATGCTACTACCTAACCATTTATGTGCTATGTGTTCTACCATGTTCCCATATTTTGAGCAGGGCCTTCCTTAGATAAGGTGTCAACATCCCCATTCATTTCCATGTTAATATGGCAACATGTAATGTAATCAAAAGATTGTTTTAAGAAATTGATCTCCTCAATAATGAGGCAAAGTGTGTGCATGTGGCATCTAGAGATGTTGAACCAATTAATTACATCTTTGAATCCCTAAAGATTTGCATTTTAGAGACATCCTTTTCAATAGCAAACAACAAAAGTAATTTTAAACTCGTAAACTCAAAAAAATTATTAGAGGAATATCCCATCGCACACTCTAGCTTGTAGAAATGGTTTGGTGATAAGTACAAAACAACTCCTCCCCCGCAAGTACCATCGGCAAGAGAGGCTCCATCGAAATATGTCGAGGGAAAAGAATTGTTAATGGATTCAGTAGTGATGTTGCAAGTATGTGAGGGAGGATCATTATAAAAAAACATAGAAAAAATGGTTATAGACCATGCAACCACTCTATCACGAGTGCTTGTTTTATCTGGAATATTTTGTCATTCCGAGCAATCCATATTCCCCAGTAAATGTGAAGGGGCGGACAATGATTCTTCTTTGGATTTGCATTATTCCATTAGTCCTCCCAGGCCTCCAAATAAGATGCTCCTCGCCAAAGGATTGTAATACCCATAATTGCTTTAACTGATGCCCAAGCAGCTTGTGTAAAGGGGCTTGCAAGAAACAAGTGACTAACAAATTTGTCTGATTTTTGCACAATGGGCACCAACTCAGACCAATAATGCCTCTCCTATTAAGGTTCACTTATTGGGATCGTGCTTTCGAAAATGCAACCTTAGAAGAGACAAGCTTTTGGGGGCATTCAATTTTCCATAACTTCTTCCACCACCATGAAAGATTTGTTGGCTTTCTCTCATGAATGAGAAAACACAACCCGTTTTTAGAGTGTATTCACAAGTAGGGGCATGTGCCCAAATCAAAGAGTCATCTTTGTCCCTTATGCACACATGGGAAGAGTTTAAATCTATTTTGAATTGACGCCATTGATCCATACACTCACGGGGAAGATTAAGTTGATGGGCATCATGCAACCCCTGGCCCCATATTGACGACCTAGCATGATCATCAATTTGAGTCAAAGTGTGCTTCCCAATTGTGTGAAGGCAATCAATTAGTTATCACGACAAGCAAAAATTTCCCCACAACCAATCCACAGGTCAGCACCAATTCTTACTTATTCCCCATTTCCAACTTTCGAGACTAGTCCCTTTTCAATAACTTCGAAAGAGTGAATCACAAACTTCCAAATCACTGAGACATTTGGTCTGCTTTTTTCCAGAACACAGATCCAATCCATGATGATTGAGTGGTGAATATATTTGTGATGCACTGTGGTCAAGTGGTGAATATATTTGTGATGTACAACTTTTGTCCATAAACTTTTTGTAGAAATTAAAAACAAACCCACTTTTGTTACTAGAGTTTTTGCAAAAAGATAAATATTTAATAAAATATATATATATATATAATTTGATTATGATAAGTTTTCCAAATGTGATGGAATATCAAATATGTAAAGGAAAAATGTGGATTTAAAGTGAGTGGGTTATACTTACATACATCAAGGGTATTACCATAATCCTTATGGGATGGAATTTGATAGGTTTGATTAATTTTGGTGAATTTTAGGATATTGTTAAATTGATTTAAAAAATTTTAAAATTTAAAAAAATAAAATGGAATTATTAGAATTATGTTATTAAAATAAAGATTTTTTTTATAATACTAAATTTATCTATGTATTTAAAAATATAATTTGAATGATAAAAATATAATTAAAATTTATAATTTTAATAATAGTATTATTTGATTTTATGAAAATACAAAATTATTCAATAAAATATTTTTTTTATTTAATATTCTATTTGTTATTAATTATTCTAATATATATGACATATTATAATAATAATAATAATACATAATATTTAAATAATCATGTAACTATTATAATCTTATTGTGTATGTAAAATAGTCAAGTTATAAATACGAATAAATCCAACCCAAAAAATATGTTTAAGGGATGCCAACTATCCTGAACTGGATCCATATGGTTGTGGTCACATCATACACTAGATCCATCCTGTTATTGGTCACATCATGATTTTGTGTCAGGCGTGGATAGGCCATCTTTGGGGTTTGATCGTATTTTTGGGACGGTAGGTGGAGCAGTTAGGTTTGGAGTTTCGAGGAGGAAACTTTAATTTTGTTATTATGCATGGAGTTAAAAGTAAAAATGGTTGACTCACAAATTTATTTATAAAGGACAACTCGTTGACAAAAATTTTGATTAGTAATTGCCTATGTGATTTACCGCGGCCATTTGCTTACGGTACATTACCAATTCGATAAAAAAATTTAGAATAGAATTTGTGTGAAGTACGAGGGTTTATTTTTCCAATTTATCATAAGGGTCACATTCTTTGGACATCAAAATAATAATATCTGATTTTTTTTTGGGCAGGTTGAGGCAATTTTATACAAAACTTACTCTATAGCAACTTGCTTATTGTTGAATAGAAAATAGAAAGGCTCTACCAAATTAACAAAAAAAAAAGGAAATTTGTTGCAAATAAACATAAAGCTAACGTATATAGCTTTTATGAAGGGAATTGAGATTCGGGAATAACTCTTTTATGATGTAGGTCATGAGTATCATATTATATAATAATGCTTGTATAATTTTATGAAATCAATTTTATTTAGTTTTGATTACAACGTTACAACTAGCACTTATAGTTTGACTGGGTTTAATAGTTAAGAGCATGTGTTTCCTCTTAAGAGATTATAGGTTCAAAGTGGAGGGAGTAGGGTATATATGCCTTCATAGATTTAATAGTGAAATCATTGTAGGAAGGTGAGTCTCTTGTCTCTTTGAGAGTAGTTCCCTTTTTGCGAGAAAAGATTGGCCCCTGGCCATTTGTTTGAAGTTGAATGCATATATGTACATCTTTTGAAACATTTTTTTTTTCATAGCATGCGACAATTACATTCTTCCAGTTGTTAATTTGTTTAATGAATGATCTGTAAACATTTTCTGGTTTAGTTTTTGGAATTTTATCACCATTTCAAGTTTAATAAAGGTTTGGTGTCTTTTGTTATGTTTTTATAAAATCTTCAAGAATTCATGTAATTTCGTTGTATAATGAATTTTCCATTATCAATGTGTAGATGTTTCAAGTGCCAATAGTAGCATCGCGTTGAATATTATTGTCTCAATTACGTTTTGACTGGATTTTGTTTTGTTCAATCTTTATAACAATTATTATCTTGTGTTCAACTATTTTTCTTCTACAAAACTTTTAATACTAATATGTAGATTGTGTCCTCACTCAGAGGACAAAGGAATTGTCTTCAGGCTGTTGGAAAGGCCTGGCTAGGAGACTAACCCCAAGTGCATGTTGGGTGAAAAGAGTCAAGGGTTATTCAATAAATAATGATTACAACTCATTTATGAAGTTATTCCCCATTTTTATTGATTATGAACATTTACGCAGAAAATCACAACTTGCCTCTAGTTTATCACTCAACCAAATTGAATAGGCTTCAATAAACTCCTAAGCATGGTTCATTTATATTGTAATTACTTCTTCATGCCCTTTATTCTATTTTTGAGAAGGAGAAATATCAAATTATTATTAGGAAACAATAAAAAATAAACACAACAACATAATGCAATACTTATCTCTTATTCCCACAAATTTCACACAATCACACATAAGGTAATGTATTTGCTCCCTACCAACGAGATCAGTCTCAACACTACATCTCCACCCGAGCTCTCCTCACAAGCATGATTTTTCTTTTGTAGACAGTACTACACCAAGGATTAACAACGACTATCTGGTCCCAACGAGACTTAGCTCTGAGTAAATTTCTAGTCACCAAATCCACCTGGGCAACCAACATGGAAGTTTGTCCATTAATTTGCAGTTCTTCTCTTTAGGTCACCTCAGGTTCCTTGTACCCTCTGGGTTTCCTTTTTTCCAGAATTTTTTATTTCTCAAGGAGGAGTTATGGGCAAGTAACAATGTGGCCCATAATTATTTAACTACCTAGACATGTGAGGTTCATTCAATATTATCGTTCCATTGTGACTTGTGCATAATGCAAGTAAATAAAATTAATAATTTTTCCTAATTACGATTTGACCTTTATAAGGTCTGCAAAATATCATAATGTTTTTTTTTAACTGCAATAACTTAATATTTACAAGTTACCAGGGGATGTTACACAAGGCATAAATTTTAGAACAAAATTCCTTGTTATGTGGTGTGTCATGGGGATTCTTCTTTGGAAGCATGTAAAAGTATTTAGATTGTATGGGGATTCACAAGTCCTTGTAGACTCGTTCAATGGAAGAGTTAACTTAAGGGTCCTTCATTTATAATAGTGACAAAGGAAAATCCGCGAGTTACAAGAGAAATATGATGATGTGCAAGTTCTTCATACATTTAAGGAAAACAATACCATGGTGGACATGTTATCCAAGGAAGCCTTGCTATTAGATATTAGGTTAGTTTCCATGTCAAATGTGTCTAAGTGTAATGTGTTTTCAGTTTTGTCCTTTAATATGTTTGATCTTATTCATATAAGATTTAGTGAAGGTTCAAGATGTGTTTTAAGATCTAAGATATATTTGAGATTTATTCTAAGCCCAATTTTTCAAGTTATCAAGAGAGGTGTTATGCTTATACTTTTTTATTTCTTATGAAATATGGAAAACATGTTTTTAAAAAAAAAAGGGAAGTAGACTCCAACCATTTGTGTTAAATAATTTTAAACACTTAAACTTGAGTTGTTAAAAAGTGAATATGTTGAAATAGAATTTGGGGTTATAATTTGTATTAATTTAAAATTGGGTAAAATTTTGATGCCCATTTTTCCATTATATAATAAATTCAAATTATGGTAGAATTTAGATTATTTTTAAATTTTAATTATATTTTTCTAAAAGTGAATATGTTCAATTTTTTTTTAAATTATTATTTGTATATTTGATAATGTTTTTGTTAGAATCACGATTTCCATTACACCAAAATCGGCAAGTGTTAGTAAATGGACACATAGCCAGAGTTAATGGATCCACCAGAGGTGGTTAAGACCTTTGGCTCTGATAACCCCTGTTGGAATCACTATTTTCATTACACCAAAACCCACATGTGTGAGTAAATGGACACATCGCCAGAGTTAATAGATCCATGAGAGGGGGTTAAGCACATGTCATGAAACACACTGGGAGCACTGGTTTATCCAATGTCCAACAATTTTGATGATCATTTTCTCTTTATATAAAAACAAGAACTATGATAAAACTAATTTTAATTAATTTTATATCATAATTATGAAGGGAATTTTTTAATTATAATATTAATTTTTTTAATTAATTTATATAAAACATAATATCATTTAAATATAATAATCTCATTAAAATTATAAATTTCATTATATTTTGATAATCTTTGGAGCCTAGTATGGTAGAGATGTTGTAATGTCCTGCCTTATTTAGCATTTTTAGCTAGATATTTTTTGGACTTTATTTTGAATATAATATTTTAAAATGTATTTTTTTAATATAATATTCTTGGTGTTGTCTAAGGAGATCACAAATTAGTTTGGACAACAAATTTCATGCTTGAATCAGGTAATTATTTTTCTTCAAAAAATCAGAATGTGGAGTGTTTGAATGGTTTTTTTTTAATATAATATTCTTGATGTTGTCTAATGAGTTCACAAATTCACCTAGACAACAAATTTCTTGCCCAATTATTTTTCTTCAAAAAATCAAAATATGGAGTGTTTGAATGGTTTTTTTTGTCATAATCTTGTAGGAATTTCCATTATTTTCCGAGCTAATTTATGAGTGATTAACCTTGGTATTTATGTGAAATATAATGAATTTCAAAAAATAAATTAAACTAATCTAGATCCATTTTAACTCCATATCCATCTAGTGTCTAAAAAAATCATATTTTTTTTTACTCTAAAATTTTTTGATCCTTTTTATATTTAATAAAACCAAAATTAAAATAAATTTACAATAATTCAAACAACAAAATACTAATTACCATAACTAAAACAACAAAATACTTAACTCTAATTCCCTGACACTGAAAAACAAAAAAAAAAAAGAAAAAAGAAAAAGGAGGAAAAAGACATAACAACGATGACAACTCTAATTCCCGACACTGAAAAAACAAAAAAGGGAAAAGACATAAACACACCTTACACCTAGGAAAAGACATAAATACACATTACATCATCGATGAAAAAGAGGTAAAAGAAGACTTGGAAACGAAGGATTCATTTAATGAATGGTTAGAATGAGTTGGATCCACATATCGATGAACATATTTTATGTATCGCATCTCCATGAAAAATGAAGAGATAATGTGTATTAGTGAAATCCACACATCAAAAATGATAAGCAGTTAATCATTAAAATTAATATTAAGAAATAAAATCCATGGAGGAATGCAATAGTTTTATTTTATTTTTGTATGTTTTAACGTTTAAAATAATTATAAAACAAAATTTTAATTAATTATTTTAAAATAATGGCTATTTTAAATTCAGTATAATTATATAAATTTTATCGTGTTTTTATGATGGGTTTATTTAGACAGATTTGACCAATAAAGCCTTTGTATTTTTACTTTCTTCTTTCTAAATAAAAATTGACACTCGGCAGTCATGGAATTAGTTAAGAAGTGTATCGTCTTTTAAAGTTATCAAAATCTTATTCTAGATGGAAAAAAAAAATCTAATCTCTAAATTTTAAGAAATTATTGTTATTATTATTGGTTTTTAAATTAATTTATCATAAAATTAAGTTTTATTAAGTTTTGAGAAATAAATCTATAAAATTATTAGTATAAAAATTTATATTTTTATGTTTTAAAATAATAATTTTTTTAATATTTATTATACAAAATTTTAATATATATTGTTAATATATAAATGTTTTTGACACCTGGCACTACAACCATCATGGAATTTGCTCATAAGTGATGTAGTTTAAAACTTTCTATATCTCATCCTAAATGAAAATAGAAAGATTCTAATCTCTAAATCTTAAGACATTTTATTTTTTCATTGGTTTCTAAATTAATTTATTATAAAATTAAGTTTTATTGGGTGTTAAAAAATAAATCAATAAAAATATTAGAATAATAAATTTTTATTTTTATTTAAATATTTTAAAGTCAATTTATAATAAAATGTTAATATTTATTATAGAAAATTTTAATATATAAGTATTTTTATTCTTTTAATATATAAGTTAAAGATTTAGAAACAGTGAAGAACTACCCAAAGATGTGATGGAGCTTAGGACCAAGCAAAGATGCAGCTAGAGTGTAAGGAAATATTTATTTCTTGTAGATTAATCATGGAGTAATGTCGCTTTTGTGTCACTTTCTTTTAATCAATCTTATGGATTGAAAGTGCTTGTAATCTATTAAATTTTTTTGGCCAAAATCAATGCCATTGGCGTTGCTCTTACCCAAAAATGGAAAATTATGGGGACTTGAATGATGATTTGAAGCATTCAAGGATTGATAGTTTTATTCGCAATCCCAAGCCTCAGATCACAGGCATTTTGCTTGGGATGTGATAGGCACGACCTAGAAATTGGTTGATGAATTCAAGGTTGTCTACTTTAGAAGATAACTTATATTCCAAAAAATAATTATGTAATTACAGTCACCACAGGTGATATGTGCTACCCATTTCGCTTAAATTTCTTTTTTTCTTCTAAAATGACTTTTATATTATCATGGTTCCCATATTTACAAAACTTAGAACCTAAAAGTTCAAAACTAGCACATAAATGAACTTATCAAGAAAATGATTAACAAAATTAGATTGTTTTTCTTGGAAGAGTGTCTTTCTTTCCACCTCTGAAAGAGTGTCACTCTACTCTAGTTCCACCTCTGTTGTCATTCCCATTCCTCTTGCTCTGATACTGAACTGTACCGAAGGAACTGACAATGGCGTCTTTCTGAATACCGAAAATGCCTTTTTCAATCCTAATAACAACCTAATTTTGCTCATCATTCGTTAAAATCTAATAGGTGGAGTTATCTTCAGAGATTTGTATGCCCCTTTCTAACGTCTGTGAGTGGCTTTAGATATATGTCATCTACATATTATTATCGAGAAGCAATTTTGTTGCACTCATAGAAACGATTAACAATGCTTGCATTGGAATGAGTGACAAGATAATCTTCCCAAATCTTCTATTCCTTCGGTGTACCTCTGTACCTTTAGGAGCAATTGCTAGTTTTAAAATGATAAAATTATTTTATATGATTAGCTATATGATTACTTATGTTTTTAAGAAAAATTGAAAGAGGATAAATCAGGCTTGTTAACATAAATCAACCTAGATCATATATCAATTGTTGAGAGGGAACAAATTTAGTAAGGTGCAATTTCTTTTTTAGAATGAAAAGAAGTTTGATCCCTCTCGCTCTTGGTAGATCCAGAGGTAAAATTGATCTAGGTTGGTTATATATATATATATATATATATATATATATATATATAGCAAAACCATGGGTTGTTAAAACATGGAACCCAAAAAATCAGCAAAGATAAATTGACTATTTTACCTCAAATTTATTTTAATTATTATTTTTAATTTTTAATTAATTAATTTATTATTTTTTTAATGCAGTTTGACATTACAACATGTCTTCCATACTTGGTTAAGATTAGTTGTATTTCCTTTGATTTTGAAATTATAAATTATAAAAAAACTTTTGGATTTGCTAGATATTACAATAATAATTTTATAAAAAAAGATAAAAATAAAGTTAAAATGAGTAGTAAGTATTTAATAGACATTAAGTAAATGTTGAATAAGGACTATCTAAAGGGTAAACCCATGAAGATGGGTTACACTTTTGTGAGAATCAGGGGTGGAAAAGTCATTTTCCCAACAGTTCGGTTGGAAATTTTTAAAAGTTCGGTCGGATTAATTCTAGAGTTTGACCAAACTTTCGAAATTATTTCGGTCGAACTAATTCCGTCGTTTACGTTGACGGCATATTGATGACATGGGCAAACTAATTTTTGACTGGAGATGGGAAAAATAGAAACAAAAGTTTCTTATAAATATATCGGCCCGCAAACCTTAACGGGTTTTAGGCGTATTACCGTTTCTATCTCGCGTTTGTGTGTTTGCAGGGGCAACGAGGTGAGGTGAGGTGAGGTGTTTCTCTGTTGCGCCGCGAAGACGAGGTTTCGGGCGTATTACTGTTGTTGTCTTTCATTTGTGTGTTTGCAGGGGCGACGAGGTGTCTGTCCGTTGTCTCGCGTCTGTGTGTTTGCAGGGGCGACGAGGTGAGGTGAGGTGTTGCTCTGTTTTTTTTATAATTTTTTTTTGTTTGATTTTAATTTTAATTTTTTTTGGTCGCAGGGAATTTGGTCTGTGTCCTCCATTTGTCTTCTGCGATCTCCCGGCTCGTGCTCGTCTTCTCGTTGTGGCTTTGTCCTCTTGTTGTCTGCGAATTTCCAAGTATGCTATCCTGATCCTCTGTCATTGAATTTATAGGTATGCTATCATAGATGTATGAAGAATCAACTAGAAATTTGGGAGTTTGTTATTAGTTCCTTTCAACTATAATTATGTTGGTTTGGTTTGTTATTAGTTCCTTTACAACTATAATTATGTTAGAAGCTTGTTTGTGGAACTCGACTAAAAAGAATACATGTTATAGAATCCCTTACTTGTTGGCTTATGTTTTATGGGGAATATGGAATCATCGGAATAAGTTTATTTTTAAAAACTCTCAAACTAATCCCTTTATGATTGTCGTCAACTTTATGAATTCTTTTAATGAATAGGTTCCTAATCATATTTCAGCTATAAGCAAAAATTGGACAAAATGGTTATTAATATGAATGTCTATGTGAGTGGATTCTTTAATGGATCCTATGCAAGCACTTAAGTCGTACTTAATTTTGAAGCCTACCTTCTTCCCTTTACTTGCGTGCATGCTACCAACCCACCTGGTTCGATTTACAACCTTGATAGACCGGGACCAATCGATATAGATAGATATATGTGATTCTGGTAAATCATCAGGACATGTAGGTATTGCAAAATTCACTCTGTCAATATTATAAGGGATTGTTGTTGTCTCTACTTCTCTACCAACGGCTTAATCACCGGAGAGACAGGATCACTTGCTTAACCAAAATCATGAACTTTCGGTTGAAGAATCAACCATCTATCCCACTTGTTGCTGGTGCTCCCCCATTGTTGGGGCAACTTCCTACTGCTACCGCTATTTCTCATGTGATTTTGGAGATGGTATGGTAATTGAAATAAACCTCTATTATAGTATGCAAATTAAGTTAGGAATTCGGCCGGGTACTATCCATCATTTGGACAACACTTAAACCCTTTGTACTCGACTTTAACCACTTACCATCATTCTCAATTCACTACCCAACCATTCTCCATTATATACACAGCAAGAACCAACACATCACATATACTACACAGTCACATCACCAACCAGAACATCACGTACATATGAACATAACATCTAAACCACATGAACTCACTCAATTAGACACCTTCAACACAACAGGACTTTCTAATACTTATACTCACTCATTTCTTGTACAGCTATATACTACAAGTGCTAATCACATTGTACCAGTATAACAGCTTGGAACTGGTTAAGCAAGAGGTAATATGGTATAAACTAATTACAGGTATAAGTAGCTTCCATGTTTCTCTGTTCTTTCATTAGCTTTACAAGCTATAGTACTCATCTACGTTGGTTCATATAAGCTTATCTACTATGTTTCCATAATAAGCTTGATGTTGGTGGTATAACTTCTACTTACAAAGAGATTTATACCACCTTCTCACGGAAAGCTTACTAATCTGAATACATATGGTACTTACACTGTTCACATATAAGCATATAAGTCTCTACATAATTACTAGTAGTGATGTATATAGTAACACTTTATATTCATGTGTTAACACAATTATAATAGTACTTATATTATGCATAAGCTGGTAGTTTCATGTTCTGAGCTTGCAGTAACTACTCATGTTATAGGGAAATCATTCACCTTATTCATACTGATATCATAGAGAAGAGCTAATATGGAATCAACTTACAAGGCATATATGGTGTGATTACGATTTATTATGCTAGTTCGATCTCATATCTCTTGTTATCACTAGTGCTATTCATTACTCTATCTGTAATGGCCATATCTTAACCATGGTAAAAAAAGTACCTAGTATAAGAGTATATACAGTACAACTTAATCATGTTATACTTACGATGATATATGTATTATCCATATCTATTCAAGATGATCTAATTGATTACATAGAGCTTATATCACTAGAGTAATGGTTGTAATTGATTACCCATATACCAATGTGTAATCTAAGCAGATACAACAACTAAGCTAAGCTCAATATTCCAATATGATATTAACTATCCATGATTATCATTATTTATATAATACCACTATTGAGCTTTCAAGGGGACGAGCTTACAGATACAATTGATTTATTTAGACAACGAACATTGCTAGGATATGCTTTCATGTTAGTGCCTTAACTTTGAGATTTACCCACCTAGAGATAGATAGATACTTGTCTGCCTTAATGAAATTCGATTTCAATTTCACTCTTATGTATTTCCGATTTTGTTATTTTTAATTTCTTTATTTTTTTCATTGATTTTCTGTTTCCCTTGTTTCGATCCTTCATGTCACTCTTGGAAACTATAACAAAGATCTAGAATTTCTTTCTTTTCAAACTTTTGTTGCAGAAATCGATAATTTATATCCAACTCCAGATTTGATAGCAAAGGTATATAATTTTGTTTATTTCATTCCATTTGCTTTTGATTCTTATATATATTTACATCCTAAAATTCCAGGCTTTTTAGAATCACTACTTTGACTTTCTTAACTCAGTTCAAAGTATAATGAGACTTATATTTTCTTACACAAATCTATTCTTTTATAATTAAGGAAAAACCCTCTTGTACAAATATCCTTAGTCTCTTACACTTTGTGTTTTCCCTCAACACACGTACTGTGCATATTTAATTTTTATAATTACATTAAAAATATTTCTATGTACATCTCAATTATGATACTTAAATTAATTCAGGTATTTTGTGCAATGTATTTCCAGAACACATTTTATTTGAGTTAATTGCAACAAAATGAAGACTTACTTTACCTCATTATTAATGAAATTTGATTTCTGGAAAAAACTTGCTATTTATCAGTCCAGTACCCTCGTACTGATCGTTAATGGCAATTATGATATTCTGTATGAAATTTTAAATTCTAATAATACTAATACCAGAGAAGACTTATTTTACCTCATTATTAATGAAATTCTATTTCAATTTCACTCTTATGTATTTCCGATTTTGTTATTTTTAATTTCTTTATTTTTTTCGTTGATTTTTTGTTTCCTTTGTTTCGATCCTTCATGTCACTTTTGGAAACTATAACACGGATCTAGAATTTCTTTCTTTTCAAGTTTCTGTTGCAGAAATCGATAATTTATATCCAACTCCAGATTTAATAACAAAGGTATATAATTTCGTTTATTTCATTCCATTTGCCTTTGATTCTTAGATATGTTTACATCCTAAAATTCCAGGCTTTTTAGAATCACTACTTTGACTTTCTTAACTCAGTTCAAAGTATAATTAGATTTATATTTTCTTACACAAATCTATTCTTTTATAATTAAGGAAAAACCCTCTTGTACAAATATGCTTAGTCTCTTATACTCTGTGTTTGCCCTACACACATGTACTGTACATATTTAATTTTTTATAATTACATTAGAAATCTTTCTATGTACATCTCAGTTATGATACTTAAATTAATTCAGGTATTTTGTGCAATGTATTTTCAGAACACATTTTATTTGAGTTAATTGCAACATAATGAACATAATTAAGAAACTCACACAAAATTTAGCAATAGAATGAACATAAATTCACACAGAATTCATCAACAGAATGAACATAATTAAACACCGCAAAGAAATTCACACAGAGAATTCAGCAACTCAGAATTCTTGTAATATTTAAATCAACCCAATGTATTTCATTAATGTACCTAAATTTACACCTTCCATGATGCTTGTAATATTGTAAAATGTTAAAAGTTGAGTGTTTTATGATATAATGGATATTAATAATATAGATTATGTACAGTGATATTATGATAGTGTAGGTTGATGTTCAAGTTGTAAAATTTTTGTACATATCAAGGATGAATGACATTACAAGCCAAAAATGACATTATTGTAAATTATTAAACAATCTGTTATGTGCTAAATCATACTTTTATTAAGGACATAACTAATGCAAGTTGAAAATTCCTTTTTAATGTTCTTAGCCTATTTATAGATGTCAAAGTAAAGGTTTCTAGATGTGATTTCTCCCATAAACTTCAAGGTAAACTAAACTTTAAGGCAAACCATGTACATGTCATTTTCCCCACAAACTCATCATTTTTATCTTAAACTCTAGGCACTTGGGAAAACTTTAAGGCATGTCATTTCTAGATGTGATTTCTCTTTCTATGTCATTTTTACCTTAAACTCTAGGCACTTGGGCAAACTTTAAGGCATGTCATTTCTAGATGTGATTTCTCCCATAAACTTTAAGGCAAACCATGCACATGCCATTTCTCCCATTAATTCAAGGCAAACTTTGTCTGTTGAGTGTTAACTTCTACAAGTTCCAAAGACAGGGTTTGTAAAGGGCTAGGTAGTCTCTAGATCTCATATTTTCTCAAAGGTGACATATCCATTAAATGCCCCTACAGTCAATCTCTGGAACATAAATAGAAGTTCTTCATTTTAATATCCATAAACCACTATCACTTTAAGGCAAACCTTGTACATGTTTCATTTCTCCCTTATTCCATAAACTTTTAGGCAAAATTTAAGGCATGTGTCATTTCTATTTCATTTCTCCCACAAACTTATAAAGGTGTGATTTTTGACATAACTTCAGCAACCACCACCACTAGTTGTTTTAGTAAGTGCATAAAATATTTTTTCAAACCATGTAAATGTCATTTCTCCCACAAACTAAAGGCTTTATCCCATTAATTCAAGGCAAAGTTTAAGACCTAAAAACTGAACCTAAAGTGGCTGAACTTCCATAGGATAGGATCCCCCAAACTCAAGGCTTTCCCCCATTAATTCAAGGCAAACTTTAAGGCCTAAAAACTGAACCTAAAGTGCCTGAACTTCCATAGGATTTTAGTTTTTTTGCTGAGTCTTAACTTCTACAGGTTCTAAAGAAGTCTGTAAAGGGCTAGGTAGCCTCTGGATCTCATCCTTTCTTAAGGCATGTCATTTCTAGATGTGATTTCTACAATAAATTTCAAGGCAAACTTTCATGCAAACCATGCATAAATCATGTATCCGTGTCATAAATCTCCCTTAAACTCTAGGCAATGCAATCTTTAATGCATCTCATTTCTAGATGTGAATTCTACCATAAAATTTAAGTCAAACTTTAAGATAAACCATGCACATGTCATTTATCTCATGCACATGTGTCATTTATCCCATGCATTTGCAATAAATGTTAATTTAATATATTTTATTGAATTATTTATTTATTTATTTTATTTTTCAGGGATAAAAAAACTTACTAAATATGGTTGAAAAATGGACATTATGCATAGATGTTTCTTGCTATCCCAATCTAGGGAAAGCAGTGATTACATATGTGCTTTCCAATATTGTGACTAACAAGGTCATCCAAAGGAAAATGAATACACCGGGAAGAACAACAAACAACGAGGCATATTATATTGCATTGATAGAAGGCTTGAGAACAACTAGGGAGTATGGATCAAATGGAATTGTAGTTTTCACTAATTCCAAACTTGTGTGCAACTAGATGAAATACGTGTACCAAGTTAAGAAGGAGAGGCTAAAACAACTGCATGGAAAAACTAACAATATTGTTAGCCAATTTCAAGTTTTTAGTATAAAACATTGTACATATTAATAAGATGTCTGCTGATCTATTGTGTGGGGCAATGCCAATTCAGGATTCATCTATCAAATATGAATTAATAGATGAATTAGAATTATACGGGGCAATGCCAATGCAAGATTCATCTCTCAAAGATGAATTAGTTTTGAGACGCTCTTCTTCAAAAATTCAAGATTCATCTCTCAAAGATGAATTAGTGTTGAGACACTCTCCTTCAAAATTTATTGATGGACATTTTAACATATCTTGGATATGTGTGTGTTTTGTACTTATAAATGCGTCTTTTTTAATGGCTATGTGTTTTTTTCAATTATATACCAAGTGCGCTCCCACCACACCATGTAAAGCGCAACTTGGTGAACTTCACATTTGCAACAAGTGGTGGACTTCACATTTTTATAAAATTAAAATGTGAGGACTTCAACAAATTTTTGTTTAAATGGAGTTTCATGCTTCTTTTTTAATGACCATGTGTTTTTTTCAATTTAATACCAAGTGTGCTCCCACCATGTAAAGCGAAATTTGGTGAACTTAACATTTTTATAAAATTTTTGCTTAAATTGAGTTTCACACATCAATTAGTGCTTTGAAAGTTGTGTTTTACATAATTTGTGTACACTAAATTACATTATTTTTTTGAAATTTATTTTGAATTTATTTTAAATAGTAATTAAAAAAAATAATTGTAAATATCCATTGTAGATCTATATAAATCATGGAGGATGAACGACGAAGATCAACAGAATCCCATATCTCTACGAGAGAGGGAGATCAGGGATCGAGGGATGTTCATGGTATTTAAATATAATATTAAATCTCCATACATATACATACATTTGTGTACATATGGAATTGATTTTTCATCAATTTTATGAGTTAAATTAGTTGTTAATAAGTTTTATTTTTTATTTTTTAGGAGCTAGGAGGACAAGGGTGTCTACTCTATCAATGAAGCATGCCCCTGGTTCACGCAATCGTGGTATGGTTCACGCAATTTAATCAATGAATATGTACATGTATTTATATGTATGAATGTATTTTTGAATTGATTATAAATTCATATTTTTTTATGAAGCTTCTCTCTCGTCTCATGAGGTTGGTGGTGGTTCACATTCCCTTTGAGGGCCATCAATAAGTGCTGGCAAATTGCGTGAAGGTGGTGATATGTATTCACCTAGAGGCCAATCAATGGATGGTCGTGTTGATTCTCAACCAATCGATGGTCGTTCTGACTCTCAGCAGGGTCGTTCTAGTTTTCAACAGTCTAAGGGTGGGCAAGATGCTAGCCAACCGCATCGAGGTGCCCATCAATTTGAATATTATTTTCATTCAATTTGTACAAATTTGTTTACATGTGCTTTTTTAATATACAAAATTTTATATATTGATGCAAAGGTTGAAAATGCTGCTCCAAATGTTGCTAAAAAAAGACGTAGGGTAGAACATGTCATTCAAGAAGAAGGTTGTATACCAACCACGACTTATCCATCTGACACTTTCGATATACCTTGAGAAACAAACATGCAACAATGCACCTTACAAAGGTGTCAACATCTTCATGCAAAATTGAAGAGAGATCTCGTGGCTTTGACTCTACCTGCTGAGAGTCAACAAAGCTTGGAAATAGTTACACACTCTTTAAGTGAACTAGTAGATGTGTACCTAAAGCTTGGGCCAACCACTAATACTTTTGTAGAAGTGATGAGAAAAAGAAAAGAAACAGTGATGAGTCCCGATACATGGGAGGTTGTTAAACAAAGAGTTACATAAAAAATGGCCAAGTCTATGTTTAATTTCAAAGAAGGGCCGAAAAGAAAGATGCTGAAGGTGCAATATTTCAAGCACCCTGATATAGCTCGCTATTTGTATGATAGACACCTTGCGAACTATGGAATACTTTCATGGAACGACGAGTTTCCGATTTATTTTGCAAAATTATTTTATGCAAAATTATTTTTTCAAATGAAACCCAATTACAAGGACCTTCCCTTTGAATTTTTTGGTCATGGGAAAGGTCGATTGTGTGACTGTAGGGGCGCTACGCATAATGTTGAGTTGCCTCGCCCTGAGCCACCATTGGTTAGTCGACCTCTTCGTGTTGAAACTTTGCGGTCAGAGATGGATGTCACTTCTCAAATTAGTCAAGAAGCAAGGAATGCCATCATTGACAATGTTCACAGTGTATTGGGTGGAGTCGATGTTCGTCTGAATCAACAAAGGGCACATGAGAATGCACGAGCTAATTTTGTGTGTTATACAGATGAAGAGATTGACAACATGAGTGTTGAAGATCTCAAAACATATGCAAATAGTTGTCGCAATGATTGGTAAGACCTAATTTTTCATGAGCAAGAGGGCATGGGAATGGTATGTGTTAATGGTTAGGGTGCTTATTTTAACACATGTATAATTTGTAATAAATACATACATTTATTTGTATACATTAATCTAACAAAAATGTATCATTATATGTTAACACCATTTGTAGTTGTCACACTTGATGAGTGAAGAAAATGTTAATATCATGGCCGGAGCCTCTAGTTCAAACAATCAAGATGGTTCCCACCATCAATCATACAATCAAGATGCTTCTCACCACCAAGATATGTTGGAAAATTTTAGTGTTTTTTAAGTGAACACATGATGATGTACAATTATTATTTTTATTTATTATTATATATATCGAAACATGATGAGATATTTTTAAAATAAATAATTGTGTATAGATGTACATGTATATATATAATAAAATGTTTTAACAGATTCCGATTCCGTTCGATGTTTTTGGGATGCCGATACCTTCTTCTTCCTTTGGAGATGTGCCAAATCCACCATCACAAGTATGAACAACCTTTCACTTTTAAATATGTTTTAAAGTTATATATTCCACCTCAAAAATTTCCATTAAAAAATGAGATATATCTATATCTTGAGTTATTTTAAATTTTTTGAATTTTAGGTTTTTGGAGATTTTATTTCCGAGCCACTCTTACAAGATGTGCCAAATCCACTAGCACAAGTATTCAATTTTTCACTTAAATATATATGTTTTTAAGCTATAAGTCATAAATTGAAGTTTAAAAGTTTTATTATAAATTGAAATCTAGAGATCTTGAGTTATTTTAAATTTTTTGAATTTTAGGTTTTTGGATATTTTCTTTTGGAGCCTTTCTTAGGAGATGTGCCAAATCCACCAGCACAAGTATTCAATTTTTCACTTAAATATATGTTTTTAATTTATAAGCTATAAATAGAAGTTCAAAAGTTTTATTAGAAATTGAGATCTAGATCCTGAGTTATTTTATACTTTTAAATTTTTTGAATTTTAGGTTCCTATAGAGGATTTCTTTTCTCCATGGACTCTAGCGATGGAGATAGGAACATCCACACCATTTCAACCATTTGAACAAGTTGCCTAACATTTTTTTTTTAATATTATTGAAAATAAGTTTATATATGCATTTTAATTTGAATTTTTTTAATATATATACTTGTACATGTTTATTGTACAGTTTACTGTTGAAGATGTTCCAGTGGGCGAAGTTTTAGTCGACGAGCAACAAATGGAGAGGTAACCTCATGAGGTATTGCATGATTTTTTTTTTACATTTGTTTTTTTACATGAAGTTATATATATTCTCATTCAATTTAAAACATTAAATTTTAATGTTTGTACAAATTGTGTACAGGTTCCCCATGCTTCCGCTTCGCAGGACAACTTGAGGATCATGACTTTGCTAGGAGAGACACTACATCCATCTATATTTGATGGATGATGCACATGCATGTGCAACATTATATTTTCAATAGATAAATAGTCTTAAATTCACTTTTTTATATATATTGTTATCTAGATGCAGTCATATATAACTTGATACTTGATACTTGATACTTGTGAGATACAAATTTTGGACATATTTTATGTGAACTACATTTGGTACATGTGAATGTGATATTTAATGTTTTGTTTTTATTGTATAGTTGAACTACATTTGGCACATGAAGTAATGTTGTGATCTATAATGTTTTATTTTTAAAACTCAAGTTTTGGATGGTTGAACTACATTTGGCATGTGAAGTAATGTTGTGTTATAATTTGTTTTGTTTTTAAAACTTAATTTTTTGATGGTTGAACTACATTTGGCATGTGAAGTAATGTCTTGTTACAATTTGTTTTGTTTTTGAAACTCAAGTTTTGGATGGTTGAACTACATTTGGAATGTGATTTCATGATATAATGTTTTGTTTTTTATTGGATAGTGAACTATATTTGGCATGTGAAGTAATGTTGTGATATAATTTTTTTGTTTTAAAAACTCAAGTTTTGGATGGTTGAACTACATTTGGAATGTGATTGTGATATTTAATTTTTTGCTTTTATTAGATAGTTGAACTGCATTTGGCATGTTTAGTAATGTTGTGATATATGCTTTGTTTTTAAAACTCAAGTTTTGGATGGTTGAATTACATTTAGCATGTGAAGTAATGTTGTGATATAATGTTTTGTTTTTAAAACTCAAGTTTTGGATGGTTGAACTACATTTGGCATGTGATTGCACGATATAATGTTTTGTTTTTATTGAATAGTTGAACTACAATTGGCATGTGAAGTAATGTTATGATATAATGTTTTGTTGTTAAAACTCAAGTTTTGGATGGTTGAACTACATTTGGCATGTGATTGCATGATATAATGTTTTGTTTTTATTGAATAGTTGAACTATGATTGGCATGTGAAGTAATGTTGTGATATAATGTTTTGTTTTTAAAACTCAAGTTTTGGATGGTTGAACCCCATTTGGCATTTGTTTTTAAAATTAAAGTTGTTGTTTTCCAAACAAAAAAAAGTTCACATGAATATATATGTACATGTAGAAATGATTTAAGTACATGTTTGAATATATATGTTAAAACGATTGAAGTACAATACATATCGACACACACACACACACACACACACACACACACACACACACATATAAACAATCATAAGATTCTAGGTCTTGTTAGATGTGTCAAACAATCATAAAATTTTAAAATTGCATTCTATAATGTATATCTATCTAGTACGTGCAACATTTTTCATCAATGCATGTATAGAAAAGCTACTTTCAATTAATTGCATTCTAGAACATATATATCCAATACGTGCAACATTGGATATATATGTTGTTAGTAGGCGCAATTACAGCAAAAACATCAAATAATACTTCACATTTTCATCATTGTTAGTAGGTGCAATTACAACAAAAACATCTCCTGCACAATAAAACAAACTTATGTATTTAAATTTAGATCATAATTAACATGAAAAATTAACTTTAAAATAATTTTAGTATCTATTTCTAAATCTCTATCATTTGAAAGAAATTCAAATGTTACCTTCTCTAATAAGATCAGAAACTCGATCATCATCAGATGATATTGTAGTCTCCTCTGATTGCATTTCTTCAAACATTGCAATGGAAATTTTCCCCTTTGTATTTAGCTCTGTACATTTCCAATATTTTACATACATTTTGTTTTCACAAACATCATTGGATTCTTTGTTGTCTATGAAAACATGACAAAAACAAGAATATTTTCTTTTATCCAATGCAAACACATTTGTGGACAACTTTTTTTTAATTGAATGCAATTTTCGAGTCCCTTTTATTGTTTCAACGTCATTTCCAATCGATCTATCTACATCTTCGACCCCAATATGCTAAAAAACCTATATATGGAAAATTCAAAGAAGAATGTAAATATGATATCAAAATACCATCAAAGATAATCATTGTGATAAATGTACAATGTTTAAAATTGGGTATCCAATAAAAATTAAATTAAATGTACCTTCGCACTTCCCTTGATCGGTTAGTCTCATGGCTTAGTGCAGTGATGCACCATTGAACAACTTCTTTAGCATCCATAAGTCGGTTTACAGAGGGGTTCATTTGATATCTTTGAAGTGCTCATTTTATGCATGCCCCTGCGTCGTCATGTTCTCCTTTTCCATGGTCAGTCTCAAAGAAATTCCAATAATGTTTAATGCAAGTTTTCTTATGAAGACAACACAACCAAAAGAATGATCATGAAGATTTGAATTGACCCGCGCATCCATTTGACCATATCCAATGTTCATTGAATTTTATTCCACAACTTTTCAAGGAGTCATAAATTTTTCCAAAACAGTGTTGTACAAAATATGTATCATGTGTACGATCTTCACTGATATAAAAGTGATATTCTTTAATAGCATGCCGATTTTCACTGGTGCTTTCTATATGATCAACGTTTTGTTCAACATGTCTATATAGAATATGGACGAGCATGGAAACTTGGTCATAATGATAGTATTCACTCTGAATTTCTTTTTGTGGAACAAATGTGTAGGTTTCTGCAAAATCAATTACTAACAAAATGGTCCCTAGTGGAAAAAATTCACGGGATTTTTTGAATTGCAAGTCCTACCATCGAGCTCTATGGGAATGCTTAGTGTATTTATAAATTTCTACCTCAAACTTTCTCAAAAAAACTATCACAAAAATTTCTTCTTCTTGTAATTCAATTCCTTTAGCACTATTTGAACCTTGAATCGATGTATGGATATATTCATATCTCTTCCATTTCACTTTCATGTTGGACAATGATTGATCATTTATATCAGTATGATATTTGTTTTGAAATTTAGTCAAATTTCCACAATCATCGCATTTTTTTTACCACCAACACATTTCTTTTCGTAAAATAATTCATCGCTTTCTCTTCCACATATAATTTGAGATACGAAATCACGAATAGTGGAAGGAAGAGGTGAATCTTTCCAAAATGTTCTACCAAAATTAAGGAATGTGTCATAATATAACTAAAATTCCACATGATAACGACAACAAGAGGTGTCACGTATGGTGATAGGTTTTACGTACCATGGATTTTGTTGAACAAAAGCACTGATTGAGAAATCAATTTCACGATTCTCTTCTTTGAACTTGTTGAAAAACTCTATCTGAGTGGTGTCCAAGAAATGTTTTGAATGTTCTTCGTACTGATTTCGTGCTATTCTTCTTCGCATCACATCCCTTGCATTTGGTGAAACACGTGAATTTTTCTTCCAATATTCATATATTGTTTTTTTTAACATTTTCTCCAAGTCTTTGTATGGTTGCCTCCAAATAGCTCTCCAACAAGCGAGTTCATCATTTACATCTATTTGCAACTGAAATTTACGATGTTTGTACAATTTTTTTCGTGAAGTTCCTAATGCTCGTGCCATAGATTTTACCAAGCGATTCTCTTTAGTACTTGATGAAACCACTGCCATATGTATTGCTCTATGTGCATCTGAAACATTTTTCTGTCGATATCTTCTAATTGAATTTATAACACTATTTATATTTTGTATCACATTTTCATTCATTTTTTATTTTTATTTTCAAATACCCAATAAAGTCGTAGCTTCTTTTAACTTCCTTAATGATAGGAGACATTTCAATAATTGGGCTTGAACTGCCACATTTTCCTTTATGAAGTACGTATCAAAAATGTGTTTAACACGATATCGTATAACATCGTCAGCTCTTTTATCTCCATATGTGTGAGTGTCAACATTTTCTAACATCTCATCATCGACATCGATTTTATCTATACATATTCGAATAATAGTACATAATAAGTTTACATATTCAATAAATAACTAAATTAATAAATATGTATAATTTCAATAATACGTGCATGTGTTCAACATATATATATACACACACACACACACACACCTTGTGATTCAATTTCTTCACTTGAATTTCTTTCAACATTTTCACCATCTTCAATCATTGGTTCAATATCTCTTTCACTTTCTCTTTGAAAATTTTGTATCTCATTATCAATGTTTTGAGGAATATCTCTCTCTGTTTACACTGCAAAATATTTTTGAAATTGGTTCATCAAATAAAATTTAAGCTTCACATTTTACAGTAGGAAAATTTTAAATATCAAATTCATAATATTTACATTTACATACCTGCTTCAACTTCTAGTTGAGGTTGATTTTTCCTTTCAATATTTGAGAATGATTCTCTCTTTCTTTTGCGATATTCTCTCCCCTCTTTTCTACGTTCCTCAGGGTCTCTTGTTCAATCATATTTTCTCGTGCAATTCCTTCGATTTCCTATGATAATAGAGTATGAAGTTCAAAAAATTTCCTTCAAAAATTTAGACAAAAACTCAATTAAAAAAAACATCACAAAAGATTTAATTTAAAAAAAACTCATTTTAAAAATTTTGCAAAAAATACATACTTCAATCTAAAACATTTACTTTAAAAAATCCGAGAAAAAAAATGTCTTATAAAAATGAAACGAAGCTCAAAATATTTCCTTCCAAGTCCTGCAAAAAAAAAAAACATTTAAAAAATTAAACAAAAACTCATTTTAAAAAATCATTATAAAAGATTTACTTTAACCAAAACACGTACTCTAAAAAAATGTCACTTCAAAAAATACCTCCAAAAAATGTCCATTGAAAATTAAGTCCAACTTCTTAAAAAACACCACTTTAAAAAATACTTCCAAAAAACCTCTAAAATAATATCACTTCAAAAAATACCTCCAAAAAATGTCTTTTGAATATTAAGCCTAAAAAGAGTCCTTTCGAAATTAAGTCCAAAAAATGTCTTTTGGAAATTAAGCCAAAAAACATCTAAAAACAAAATATATCCAAAAAAATGTCCTTTGAAAATTAAGCCCAAAACCTCTAAAAACAATGAAAATTAAGCCCAAAACTTCTAAAAACAAAATACATCCAAAAAAATGTCCTTTGAAAATTAAGCCCAAAACTTCTAAAAATAAAATACCTTAAAAAAAAACCAATGAAAATTAAGCCCAAAACTTCTAAAAACAAAATACCTTAAAAAAAAAAAAACAATGAAAATTAAGCCGAAAACCTCTAAGAACAAAATACCTTAAAAAAAAAAATGAAGCCCAAAAAACATCAAAAAAATGTATGACATACCTCCAAGAAATGTCATTTGAATGTTATCCCAAAAAGTCCTTAAACCCAAAAAAATCCTTTGCAAAATCAGAACAAATGAAGAAATGTGCGAAATTATGCGAAAATAATGAATGCTTTTAAGTCAATTTATACTACCGCGAAATGTTTTTTTTTTGGAGGGGCTTCGTTGTATTTTCCGGCCGATGGAAAGTCAAGTAAACGTTCGGCCAAACTTTAGTAAGAAATTCAACTGAACTTTTGTGTTGTTAGACTTGACGGGCCGTCGACGCAAAAAACAATTCGACCGAACTTTTTTTAGAAGTTCGGCCAAACTAACACATATGCAATTACACAGAGCCAAGCTCTGAATACATCTCTTCAAGTTTGGACTGATTAAACTCCATGAAACATTCTGAATTAAGTGTCGGAACCAAGACAAACATTTGCAGAATTCATTCTACTTTCAGGAAATATAACTTTTATGGAATTTCATAAATATTTACTAATTTTAATTAATTTTGTAATTAAACGGGTGCAAACAATTTCTGAATGTCATTATGATTCAGTGAAATCAATATTATGTATTTTCCAAAATACACTGTAAAAAAAATTAAAAAAATTATGGTGCATTACATTGGTCTGTCGTCTGTAATGGGTAGTTTTTAGATTTTTAGTTTATAACTTATATGTTGAGAAATTTCGTGCGTCGCAGAACATATTCAAAATATGCAGTTTTTTCATGTTGGATTAGCTCAAAAAATTCTAGTAATTATGATATGCATCAGTTGGTTTTGTAAATATAACGAAATCGAAGTAGACTCTGTCTAGATTGTTGTAACACATTTTGTTTCTCAAAAACACAAATTTTTCAAAGAATACATCAGCGCGTATTAACATGACTTTTTATGAATCATTTGATTGTTAAAAAACACGCATTCAAAGAAATGTTAAGTTGACATATCAAATTTGCATAAAAAAATTCCAAAAAATAAGTAGTAGAAAGCTAATAAAATTTCTAACAACTTTTATTTTTATCGCAAAATGAAATTCTAAACAGAAAAATTGTTCTGGCTTGCAGAGAGTTAAAGAACATAAAAAAATGAATCTAGAGGCTTTATTAATTTAATGTGCTTTAGATTATTTTAAGGTTTAAGTTGATTTAGAGAACCCTAAATCTTTTAGAATATCTATCTAAAATTTTCATTGAGATGGAATTATGATTAACAACATGATTTCTACTAGAATTTATTGAGAATTGATCATTGAAAATTGGCTCATTTTTTATAACCTTTATTTTACATTCATTGAGCAATAATTAATATAGATTTATCTTAATCTTATATCTATCAAACATCAAGAATAATTGAATCCCTCTTAGAGAAAAATGATTTTCATGGTATGAAAATTTGAATAAAAGTTATTAACTCAAGGGATTTAATCATTATCCACACTAATGAATGCATCACTTCTATTGTTAAGTTTTAAATATTTGTAGTTGATGTATTTATCCATGTGAAATATCTACACCATACTGATTTGTAGTTGATGTATTTATCTATGTGAAATATCTACACCATGAGTTGTCGAATGTTTCTTTGGGTGCAATAAAATTGTTTTCAATATCTCTTTTCAAGTTGACGTGAGAAAAGAGAAAAAATAATAATCCTTTAATAGATTTCTCTCTTATTGTGTGTCATCTCACATTAATTATGATAATTTTTTCTTAGTATGTGTCATCTCACATTAATTATGAGAACTAGCTCAATACATCATATAAGTACCAATACATTTATTTATTTATTTTTTCTATGTGATTCATAGGTCTTAGAGATTGGTGACTGCTACGTTCATAGAATATTTGTATCAAGCAAATTCGTTCGAAGGAATCACTACCTGTCGGCTCAATCAAAAAATCTGATTTCGAGAGTGTTGAAAGAATTGAATCCATAACCTTTATACTTTAACAACAAAACTCAACCAATTGAACTAACCCTCAAAATTAAAATTCTAATATATTAAAATATTTATATAAAATTTATAACAATTATGTCTACACAACTACACTTATAAGCTTAACTAGTCCCACATTGTTCCATTCACCTCATAGTTGAATATAGTCCCACATTGTCCTATTCACCTAATAGTTAGAATCTCGAGATTTTGTGTTATCTCTAGATTGTATTGTGAATTTTTTAGGATCGAGTAGTTGGATGTAATTTTTGGAATGGTAAGCACGAGGAATTATCTTGGGAGGTTCTAGAGAGGAGAACATTTTAATATTGTTAATGTGCATGATGAGTTCATAGGTTATGATTTTCAAAATTGATGTTGCATCACAAGATACGTTTCACAAAGGACACCAGCAACAGTTTTAGGATGGTAAGTAGGAGTTCCGGTGGGATTTGATTTTTTTTTGGGTTGAGTATTCTTTGATGTTACATAGAAATTAAAACTTTAATATTTTTTTTTTTTGTGGGACTCTTCTTCTTCTTTTTGAGTAATCTTCGATGTTGTATAGAAATTAAAACTTTAATATTTTTTTAATGTGGGACTCTTCTGTTTTTTGGAGTAATCTTTGATGTTACATAGAAATTAAAACTTTAATATTTTTTAATTGTGGATATAATTAAAGATAATGTAAAGTCTAGGAATTGTGGAATTGTGTTACATTGCGTGATACGCTACGCTTTAAAAAGTGGTTTTTGTTGTTTAGTGCTCCGTGCCACATCTATGGGTATCACAGTATTTGATATGAATTATTGAATACAATTTGTGCAAAGCACGTGGAAGGGTTTATATTCCAAAGTCATCACAACTCTAGAAACATTAGTTTTCCTTTATTTCGCGATTCACCTTTTCTTTTTTTCCTCATATAAACTTTTTTTCATCAAACATATGAACAACACAACTAAATTATGTATACAATCGCCAAAATTATCAGTGTCAAGTTAAACCTATTATCAATCACTAACTTTTATCTCAATCACCATGTATGATTATTGGCCTAGATGGTCTTGTCTTAACTTAACTTAACTATATATATATATATGATTTGTTTTATATATAAAATAAAATATCATTAAAAACAAACCCATATATATACAATAAAATGTCATTAAAAACAAACTATTTAAGAAATGAAATATATATCAGAAATGAAATATATATTATAATTAATTATATTGTGCTATGGTAAGGTACTTGTAACAATTATTAAATTTTATTTTTGAAACTTTATTTTTGAAAATTTTATTGCTAAATTTTTCTCAAACTTCAAAGTTGTCAAATTTGAATTATGTGGACTAAGAGACTCAAAGAATGTCATTAGGCATCTAACCCTTAACATTATTTTAGGTGATACTCTTTCGACATCAACTAATGCAACGGGTAAAACAAGAAATTAATAATATCTTTGAGGCTAAGTCATTCCATATTCTTTGTGAGTACAATTCTCTACTAGATGATTATGCAAATTAGGCCACTTTACTAAAACTGAGGGACATTGTTATCGCTTAATATGATGTCTAAATTATCATGGATATTCCATTCGAACAATTTGTCATAAAAAAACTTTTAACATTTAAACTATGCAATTTTTTTTCTTCTTAAATCTCACGTTATTTAATTAATAGCTTTGCTTGAATTTTATGAAATAATTGAAATACAAAAAAGGAAAAAATAAGCACATGTATATTACATAAACCCAAATGAACACAAGATTTATCCTAGGAAAGCAATATGAGAGAAAATTCGGCTAGAAGGTGAGGGTTATGCTATGCGTTCTTTGCTTAAGTTGTAAAATGCACATGCAAAGGAATGTGAACCCACTATGGAGTTAATTTTTAACATTATGGCATGAATAATTATTATAAAATTCTCCTCCTCCTCTGTAATGCTCGCAAAATATGCTCTCAAATATTTTACTCAGTTATGGAACAATATACAATGTTAAAGAATGGAACCCCTTTTCTTTCTAGTACCCCAAACAACTCTTTTTCTTGCCCATATAGTTCATCAGACCCAAAGAAATGGAAGTTTGATTGTGACTAGCGATGAGGTGCTATATCTGTTCAAAAACATTTTGTTGCTTTATTTGCCTTAGTCTTCGTGTGGGAGGACTTTGTCGGTGACCAACTTAATGAGAACTACGAGCTCAAAACGAAAAACTTTAATCCTTAAAACCCGAATTTTTACATGAAAAACATGAAAATAAACTCTTAAATAAAAAAGTAGTGTCATTGGTAGCACTTTTTTTAGACTTGAAATTACGATATTTTTCAAGCATGACATTAAAAACCAATAAAACACCAAGATAATTATTAAGAAAAAACTCAAAAGTCAACACCTAAATCAAAAAGTGGTTCTACCAAGAACAAATTTTAAAGGTTATAATTATATCTCATTTGAAATATTAGCCTTAACAATTGGTACCATTGCAACCAAAACTTAAAAATCGACTATCAAATTGAAAAGTACTACTAGCAACACCTTTTTTATTTTTAAACTTAAAATTGAAAAAAAAAACATGAATATTAATAACTTGTATAATTGCAATAAAATCAATAACACCCCCTTTTCAATGGGGTATTAAAATTGCAATATTTTTTTCAATTAAGGTCTAAAAAATCATCATTAATGTAATCAAAATCATAAAATCAACCCTAAAATGTTCACTCCTATAGGGTTTGTTTAAGCACATGTTAATACAAAATGGCATGACAATAAATTACCATATAATTTAAAAATTCAACATCATTTCTTATTAATTTTTTTTTTAAACAAAAGCTCAATACTAATTACATTGAATGTAACATCAATTATTTCTCAAAGTTATTGTTCCATTGCCGATATTCAAAATGAATAAGCTAAATTTTTTTGTTATTTTCTTCATAAGTAGAACATATAAATCAACAAACATAGAAATTACTCCTAACTTCATGTAGGATCATATGCACGTTAAAATACTACTTTCAAGTTACCATGCAAACACTATATTCATAAAAAATACTTAAAATATTTTATAAAAATTCAAATTGACTCATAGATTATGGAACACCATTAGAATCTACATAATCTTTAAATGAATGACTAGATGAAGATGTAGATGAACATTATTATTCTCTATTATCAACCAGTCCACCATCTGAGTCTACATGACATATGCCCAACATTGTAGATGTTCTATATCTACAACAAGGTTTAACAAACTCCCATTTTGCCGCTATGTGTTGTGATAACAACCTCTTGATAATATATGTTGTCTTCGAGTGAAAAGTCCCTCTCTTTATGAAATTTATGTCACAAACTAGTATGTCAACATCCTCTAATCTTTTTTAAAGGAACGGATAATGGTTTTGATATTAATAAAGATTTAGATTATGAACCATAACCCTTACACAATTTTATGTGTCACTTGACCAAAGAGAAGATTAACATACCTTACAAAAAGCTTGCAAGCTTTGAAATTGTATTTCCTTCCCGCACTAAAAATATGATTACTAAAAACTTGACAAAAATACCCAAGTACTAGGATGTATTTACATGGTGGCATTCAAATTTAGTGTTTGACTAGAATTTGTCGCCAATCAAGACTTTAATCAACAATTGTGGTCATCAATGTTAGGTCCTCACAAGCGACAAGGCCTTTTCCTTTGCATAGTAGCACTAGAGCTCCTCCTTAATCTCTCTAAATCTAGCATGCTTACAAAAAATAGAGTAATTCGATCACCAACCTTGAGCCAAGGACTTCTTGTAATTATACATTCGTATTCCTCTTCTTTCCAACCAAGAAGATGAGTTTGCTTGCTGTTTTATTTTTCTTTTCCACTATGCCACTCTATGACTGTACCATTGTCCGCCTGATTTTGTTGAGACACCACATGTCTGGCAATTTCATTTTTTTCCTATCCCAAGGGGTTGAAATTGGAATTTTCCAAATTCAGAGAGCTTGCTTCACCATTTTGATTCCCTCTGCCATACAAAATTTGAAGATCAGTTTAGCAAATTTACCTAATATTGTTTAAGGATATTGACTACTTTGACCTTCTAAAGCCACCCTGAATTGAAACGGAACAGGATTGAGCCTGAACCCTCAGAAGGTTCAACAACAAGCACATATAGTCAATGATCAAAATCACCTTGAGCCAAAATTGAGATGAAGCGTTCAAAACCAAAAAACAACCAAATATTGTGAATAAGAAAGTGATCAAGCCTAACTGTGGCAAACTCATATCCACATTTCCAATTTGACCAATTGAAATTCCCTTTTTTAAGTGCTATATTCAGAAGGTCCCATTTCTCTAAAGGGAGTAGGACCAAGTTGAAATATCGAGCAACATTTTTGTCTAAATGCCATTGAATCTCCCATAATCTGATTTAGAAGTCCCAAAATTCACCCTTCTCACTATAGATGCCTGGAACGTAAAAATTTACAAAGAAGAACACATTTTTTTTTGTTCTTATCTTCTAATTTAGCAGCTACCCAAAATCTTGACTTGGATCTGTCCTTTTAAAAAAAGAGCATCTAACTAAAATGTACTCATGCCTCCAAAAGCTCCGCAAGAGCTTTGAGCTATACTAGAACTGCTTTTACAAAGAGACCTAGATGATGCTAAGATCTCTTTTGCTAATTTCAATTTTGCAAAAAACAAACTCATGGGTTTTCCTTTTTCACTAGGTCTATGATTGCTCAAGATTTAGAAGGGTTTCCCACTCCCCTAACATGCCAAGGAATAATTTTCATTTAAAATTAGAGGTGTTTGACTTGCCTCCTCTAGACCTAATGCTTCCATGATTTATGTTGCTCACATTCTCGAGAATTTATCTTATCTTGATTTTTTGATCCACTTTCGCTTCTTGAACATCTTTCTTGTAAGGTCTGCCTATTTTTCTGTTATTTTCCATCTCATGATTGATGGAATCACTTGCTCAGTTGAGCCTCTTTTTGGCACTTCATGTAAGTACCTCTCCTCCTCCATCCTCTATATTTTTGGGCTATGATCTTATACCTTCTCTTTATCCATTCTATTGGGGTTTGGTGGAGTTGTTTTGGATCTTAGATTGGATATTGATAATAGGGTATGTTTCTCAAACTAGGTCTTCCTCTTGAATCTCCCCATATTCTCCTTCTTCCTCTTCTTCTTCAAAATCTAGGGACTCCTTACCTATATTTAGTTCCATTTATTCATTCTCTTCCTAAGGCAATATATTATAGGGATCGACCGACATTGAAGCAACATTCTAGGTTTGGGTTTTAGAGTTTTTGACACCACCTTTTCCCTTGCTTTCCCCTCTTTTCTGAATGTGTAATTTCTCATCTTGATCAACGATAGAATCGTCTTCCTTTCCAAACTTATTCTTCTTGCAATCTCATGCAAAATGCCCATATTTGTGGCAAATTTTGCATTTAAAAGGGAGTTGGTCATAGTCCAGCAACTGAACATATCTTTACTCCCCTTGAGTCAGAACAATCTCTGAGGGAAATTCTTGAGGTCCATTTCCACACAAATTTTAGCACATGCGAATTGCTAGCCTTTGGGATCAACACTATCTAGGAATTGGCCAATGACATTACTAATGGCCTTCAAGCACTCATCACTCCAACATGAAAGACGTAAATGAGGGAGCCTAACCCCAACGAGAATGATATTTGGGATGTCCTCATACGGATTGAAGTCTAAGGAACATGCATTCAAATATGTCCCTCTAGAAACAAAAAAAAATATGACCCATTTCGAAAAACTACATCATGGTCCTCCTTGAACTCAAAGAGAAAGGAAAATAAAATATTACCTACAACATAAATGCCAAGATTCCCTTTCATCATTGATTTATTGGCCTTGTCAAATCACTATTCTGTTGAGAAACCAATAGCGCAACAATTAGGGTGATTTCTCTTTACTTGCTAATTGCTTGTAAAGTTATGTTGGCTTCTTATTACTTTTATTATGTTATTTTGATCAAACAATTATAAAAAACCATAAACCATGAAGATCACAAAAAGACAATGAACACAAGATGTAGGCTCCAAGCTAGGGAAAAACCCCTCCAAGGGGAAAACCAAGTCAAAATATTCTCTTCTTATAGAATCAGATCAATGTGAGAAATTCAAGACCAAATTCCAAGATCAAGACCTCCCACAAGACCCAAGTCAACCCTCCTTTCAAGCTCTTCCAACAATTCAAGGTCAAATCAAGTCAATAATAGTCAAATCTCTCCAAATTTTCTCCAACTTCATATTTTCAACCCTTGCAACAAAATTTCAACCCCTGTAACTAGGTCTGCAATTTTTAGCCCTTGTAATTCCTGAAATTTTCATACATGTGGTAGTTTCTAGGATAGATTCTCTCTTTTTTGACGCTCACCCTATCTCCTTTGGCTTAAACTCTTCTTCTCTAGTATTTCATCGGTTTTCTTCCACTTCTTGGCACATAAATCAAACTTGATTTCTTTTCTCCAAATGAGGCCAAACTTTCCTCTATTTATACATATATAGGAGGTCGAATGGGTCCCTTCTAGGACTAACTTGTCCACGTAGGGCCGTCTTAGTCTTGTGGGGAAAAAATGATATTTTTGACTGAAATAAAAATATTTTCCTATTTTCTTTTCAAAGTCCAAATGAGACTTGACTCTAGTACAATAATTTGACTCGTGACACATTATTTTGACTCAAAAAACCCTAGAAGCATGAACAACATGCTTGATCTAATTATAAAATTGACTTGAGCATGTAACCCATGCTTGAAATAATTAACAAATGGACTTAAGCATGAAACCCATGCTTGAGAAATAATATTTATTTTCCTTCTTTTGTTTTTACAAGAAATATATAATAATATATACATTGACAATAATGAATTCCAAACCTAGTTACATTTTCCAACGTTCCCTATTAACTAGGGGGGTATTTATAATTACACAATTGATAAAATGATACTATCAAATTAAAATATTCTCATAAGAAGAGTTGGATCAATAAGCTAACTTCAAGCATCAACATCGTAACCAACCTTGTCAATTTGCACAATAGAAAGGCCTTGATTAACAAGCTTTGATTCTCCATTAGATTAGAGCACAATGTTGGGAGGCATACATATGGAAACCAACACCGCAACCTCTTAAAGGCACATGCCCCATTTTATATTTACCAATTGTGCCCTTCCATGACTAATCTTATCTTGGATTCCCAATCCTTAGAGAATATTGATCCTCTTTGACTACTCTTATCTTGGATACCTTGTCAGATCCTCAAAAAGTATTAGTCCACGGGACTAATTCCCATCTTGAATTCCAAATCCTCAAGGAGTAGTAGTCCTAGATGTTTATCCAATCCTCCATTCTCCCTACCAATGGCTTCAATAGACTTACAATTGTTAGTACTGGTATAATGCATGACACATGGAGAATACGATGCCCCACATCACTCCCTCTCAACCAGGGAGGTAAAATTCATTCCCTCTAAAAAAGGGAGTAGATCCTAGCTCCCTCTTAACCAGGGAGACAAAACCATAAACTTCATCTTGTCTCATACATTGAATTCTTGTTCTTCCATGGAGATCATTGTAGTAGCTTCAAGATCTCCTTTCTCGCATCATCAAATTTTACTTGAGCTTCGACCTTCATGGATGTTATGGGGATAAAATCTTTCTTGATCTATCTTCATGACATGGTTCTTTCCATCAGTATTTTACTATCACTTTCCATCAACCAACATTTATAACATAAAAGTATATTATCAAACTAATCAATGCAACACTAATTATAACTCCCTCTATCCATCTAAGAAAGTGAATTTCTTCATCATCAAATACAACATGACCAATAGGTTATCTTGTGACTTACTACCTTTTCTGCCTTTACACATTTCTGCCATATATTCTTCTAAGCCAATACTTGTATTGTTCACTCAATTACACATGCTCTTTGAATTGAGTTAAAACAATTTTCTTCCTTATGAGATCAACATCCCTTTGCATGTTCTATCTTCATACTAGAATCCTTCTTCATGCTATTTTCCTTTCAATCATCAATCAATGCGTTCATGGAATGAACCGATCATTAATTTTCAATATCGTCCATCAGAGCCTTCAAAACTCCCTATGAAGTTATCAATATTTAGTTCTTCAAGAGACCATATCAGATGTTCATCAATATCATCATGCTCATCTATCATGAGTAACCAACTGGAAGAATTTTGTCTTATCTAGTGTTACCCAAAACATATCATGCTCATGCTACCAAGCACATTTATGCAACCAACTCTTCCTAAAAATTTCTTTAATACAGGAATTCTACTTTCTAATGAATAGCTTTAAAGATATGCATACCTCTTCCTTCATACAACCATCTAGTCAACTTCCTTTTGTACGAGTTGCTTCTTTCGTTGAAGATGATGTCTAAGATGAAACTTATCACTTAATATGATAAATTCATCAATTATACCTTCTTGTTGCAACTCAACTATATTCATACCTTTAAAACTTCTAAACCACTTTTGATATTGCTTCCATGATCTTCTAGTGGACTATACTTTTTCCACGTCACAATGATTTCGAAGAACCTTCTCATAATAATGGTTTTGTTACTATCAAGGATCCTTGTGATGGGCCTTTCCTACTAGAAGATTGTTTCTAACATGATGCCAAAAAGTAGTTGCATGAATTTTGGAGCGTTGAATGGTCCAAAAATGTTTATCCTTGATAGATGACTGCTACCAATGAGATGCAATTGATGGTGTAGTCTCTAATCCTTCCATTGTTATATGCTTATTTCCATGATACCATAACTTGAAAAATCTGAGACTCTTCAACAAATGTAACTGCATATGCTAGTCTAACTGCCATATTCAAATAAAAGAGAAAACATAATGTAAGTAAACCTGGTAGAGGATTTTGTCAATAATAGATATCCTTAGGATCTTCATTCTTTGGCTTCTTTTCATGTTCTTCATTTTTTTCAGCTATATGAGGTCCACACCTTTCCTTCCTCTTATTGTTCTTCTTGTTTTGAGGATCTTTGGGACAACCTCTTTTAAAGTGTCCATATTCATTGCATTCAAAGAATTTTACTTTTGACATATCTTGTCTTGCATGAGGCTGATTGTTGTTATTATTGTTGTTCTTTTGATGAGGTTCAAACCTTCCAAACTTCCCTTTCTTCTTCTTCAATCTAACAACAAAATCTTGAGACCTTTCATTGTGTTTGGTGTCATCTTTTGCCTTCAATCTTGTCTCTTCTAGAATACACAAAGACCACAACGCATCAAAGTTTGGAGTGTCCTTTCTTGAATAGATGTTAGTCACAAAAATACTCCATTTTGAAGGTAATGCATTGAATATACAAGTTGTTAATTCAGAATTGGAAACAACATCTCCAAGTCCTTGTAATTGATCTAATTGATCCTTTAATTGTGAGACCTTTATAAGATATTATTCCAAGTCTTCATCCTTTGATAACCTTGTTTTGTAAATTCTATTCCTCAAAGATATTTTATAAGCTGTCATACTCACATAATATAATTTTACCAACTTGTCATAGATTGCTTTAAATTCCTGCAAAAAGTGGAAAAAGATGATATTTGATGGGTTTAGTGAGAATCCTTTGAGCCCTAACTTATTTTTTAGTGTACTTGGCCCATTCTTGAGTCTTATTCTTCTATGTTCTACAAATTTTCCTAGAACATGGTCTATGAATTCATTTTCTATGAGCACCAAATCTATTATCTTCTTCCATGCTTGAAAGTTTATTGACCCGTTGAGCTTATTTCCTTCCTTACAAAATGAGGTCATTTGATTTTAAGATTGAGACATAGAGAATAATATAGTACTTAATTGTCAAGAGAGTGACTTACTTAATGAATATGTCTTCTTGATGCTTCCAAATATTTGATGATCCAAAGAGTTCTTCAAAGATGTCCTTGAATGCTAACTCCTAGGATGGATGACATAATAATGTATCCAAATTTATTCAAATATGAATAATGATGACTTTAAAAAGTGTAGATGATGTTCCCAGGATTGTTGATGCTTCTTCAAAGATGTATTTTAAAAATCAAGGAGCTTCCAAGAGAGATTGATGTACTTCTTTAAGATGATGATATGTAATCAAGAGCCTTAATGATGGAGAGAGAGAGATGGTATCTTGTAGTAGCCTTCCTTCAAGATGAATGATGAACTTTGAGTCTTCTTCCTTGTGCCCTACCTTATGTCCTTCCATATAGCCTCTGCAAATTATTCCCTCTAAAGTAACTTGTATGAGTGTCTTCCTCTTATGCCAACAAGAGTGATCTTCAAGCTTCCTTCTCCTTCACCTTAACTCTGATACCATGTTGAGAAATAAACAGGGAAATAATTAGGGTGATTTCTCTTTACTTGATAATTGCTTGTGAATTTATGTTGGCTTCTTATTAATTTTATTATGTTCTTTCATCAAACGATTACCAAAACCATAAACCATGAAGATCACAAAAAGACAATGAACACAAGATGTAGGCTCCAAGAGAGGGAAAAACCCCTCCAAAGGGAAAACCAAATCAAAATATTCTCTTCTTATAGAATCAGATCGAAGTGAGAAATTCAAGACCAAAATATAAGACCATGACCTCCCATAGGACCCAAGCCAACCCTCTTTCCAAGCTCTTCCAACAAGTCAAAGTCAACCCAAGTCAACAATGGACAAAGCTCTCCAAATTTTCTCCAACTTTAGATTTTCGGCCCATGCAATTAGGTTTACAATTTTCAGGCCCTGCAATTCTTGGATTTTTCACACGTGTGGCAATTTCTAGGGAAAATTCTCCCTCTTTTGACCCTCACTCTCTCTCCTTTGACTTTTACTCTTCTTCTCTAGCTTTCTTCCACTTCTTGGCACAAAAATTGAACTTGATTGCTTTTCTCCAAATGAGATAGAATTGTCCTCTATTTATACACATCCATGAGGTCTAATGGGTCCCTTCCAAGATCAACTTGGTCTTGTGGGGACAAAATTGATATGTTTAATCAAATAAAAATATTTTCCCATTTTATTTTCAAATTCCAAATGGGACTTGGATCTAGTACAATAATTTGACTCATGAAAAATTTTCTCTTGACTCAGAAAACCCTAGAAGAATGAAGAACATGCTTGACCTAATTAAAAAATTGACTTGAGCATGAAACCCATACTTGAAAAATAATATTTATTTTCCTTATTTCGTTTTTACAAGAAATATATAATAATACATATACATTGACAATTATGAAGGCCAAACCTAGTTACATTTTCCAACATGTTTAATAGACTTAGGCAAAGGCCACATACCTAGGAACTTCCTAACTAGAGCCTTGTCATAAAAGGTTAGGGAGGTTTTCTGAAAAGCCGAAGAAAGAGCCATAGATATAGTATTCACATACTTCTTGATGAAACACAATTGTTGTTCCTTTGGCCTTGGATTTATTTTAAGGGATGAGACTAAAGCTCAGAAGGCAGAATCATCATCACGACGAGGGGAGGAGGCCCCCCCTCAGGCCTGAATCCATTGGACTTCAGTGAAAATAACACCAACGCATGCAGAATATAGGGTTTCAAATATGTAGAGCCGAAGGATTATGAAAACATCCTCTAATTTTAAAAGGTTAATATGGTGTTGATTTATATATGGGTCCTTTCTTTTTCCATTTCTATTGATTTGTTTCTCAACTTCCATCTCTAGATTGTACACACCATTCAATGGGTGTGTATATGTTGCATACAAATATATGTCAACTGTTGTAACATCTTCATTTTATTTAATGACCTTTATAACCTTGGAAACCCATAATAGATAACCATGTGGATCTCTAGCTGCTAACACTACAATCATGTAACCATCTTTAATATCCTATAAAAAACCCCTGTAAAGGTCTTCAACAGCTTCATGTTGTACGCATGATTTTCTAGAACCAATATATATATTCTCTTTCCTTTACTTGTGAAGACTCAATAAGACCTTGAGAGTCTTGTTGTTCAAGAATGTTTTTTTCCTCATTCATTTGGAATATTATGTGGTCAAAAAATTGATTCTTCAAAAATGTATCTCTATTTCTTAAGCTTGAAATTATGTTACTTTGAGAATTGAAAAAAAGACTCCCACCAAACAAAATCAACAACATCAAAGTACTCATATATATCTTCAATATATTTTTTAATTTCTTACAAGCATTCAAAATAATCTACATCTTTATTATGCCTCTTTGTGCATTATAGATATTTGCAATTGACAACAATAACAATAAATTAGATGCAAATATTGGATGATTTGGAATAAATATAAAAAATGCTAGACCCAATGAAGGTCCTCATTATGTAGTAGTTGAATACCTCTTGACCCATATAAGTATTTTCCAATCAATTTTTTTCATACATAATTGATGTTGGAATCTAATGTCATTAAATTGTTTAGTGCAATTTTCTTCACCATGTGATCTAACAATAAATCTTCACATGCTAGTAGTTTCTTTCAATATATGAAAAACAGGCTCTAGAATGTATGGCTTTTTAATACATTCAATTATTGATGGTGGGCTCCCAACATTCTTCATCTTGAATGTTACTAAAGAATGATTGAACATTTGATCAAGACAGTGATGGGTGTGCCCAACAATAAGGAAACCAACTTTGACCCTTTGAAATATTCTCAAGTCAACAAACATGCTTAGATATCTAAATAAATTTGATTTTTGTTTTCACGACTAATATTTTCTAATTGTAAATACCAAACTTGAAGAAGAATATCAGATCAATGTGTGAGCACATGATGAATTATGTTGATGGCCATATTTGCATAATTATGAATATGTGGAGCTATTAAGTAAACCCTTTGACACATTTCTCTAATAAAAACCATACATGCAACCAAGTAAAAATCAATAAAATTATCCTCGTGTAAATTTTTTGGTGTGCAGAAAAAATGTGGTAGAAGTGTTTTATTTTGGTCCATGCCATATTATCAAACCTAAATATTTATTTGGAGCATCACAACATTTCTTTTGATGCTTGTGCACCTTTTTCATTTCACTTTATCATTGATTGTGATTCTCTTGAAGTCCTTTGAAAATTGAATCTACACACACAAAAAAAACAAAATATTGATAATATATTTTAAAGCTGATAACAATCAAATTATAATACATACCTCTTTGATTTATTCCCTTTTTATTTAAGAGAAGCACACGTATTGCAAATCCCTATCCTTTATTTCTTAGGGATATATACATGGTTGAATTGTTTCTTCCATATCTTTGTAAAATATGCACATGTTTCCTTCAACACCTTTAGCATTTTATTTGTATCAATTGTAGATTTCTTGTCTTGATATTTTTTTGGAATGCATATTGTCTTCCTATCTAGCACACCCTCTCCAAGTTTGGAAAATAAGTCAATGTAGTGTTTTTTAATGGCCCACTCTCTCATACATGATGTAATTTTGAAAAAAAATTAGGATATTTTTCCAATATTGTGTAGATTCTTAATAGAAAAAGATTACCAATAATGTTTTTTTTTTTAAAACTCTTTCTATAGAGTAAAATATTCCCAATGTGTCTTTGTAGATATTATGCACCTCACTAAATATAAATTTTGCATGCATTTATTCATTGAAAACTATATCCTCCTTTTATCAAGGTATACATGAAGTCTATACCTTATAAGCAATTCTTTTGAAAACATTCACTTGAAATCAGTTCGGTAATGGAACTTGATCTCATGAGAAATTATTTCTTAGACCTTGTATAATTGGAATGATTTGGGTTGATATAAAAAGGTCTAGTCCTAGTCCTAGATACAATATTTATTTGCAATGTCTCCATCATTTCATCATCTTCACTACAAGAAAATTTCCTTATCACTACTAGGAAAATTATCCTTACTATAATCATACTCAACATCGTCAAGAGATCCAACAAGAGAATGTCAACTATCTTAAGTTGTTGCACCTAAATGGCTTAGAACATGAACTTCATTCCTAGGCCGATCATTAGTTTCACTAGTAATTTCATTGATAAGAGGAATATGAAACTCAGTAGAAAAATGAATACCATCTCACCATTGATATTATATATACTATGAAAGTATTCAATTAAAGGAAAATGGTCACCACCCTCAACACTATCACTGCCATTAAATTGTTGTCTAAGAGGAATGTCTTAATCATTAATAACACTATCATCGATGCCCTTAAAATCCTCACATGAAAAAAAATCATCATCAACCCAATTAGTGCCTTTACATTCCCCTCTGGGAAGAGAGTCTCTACCCTCATCATGATAATCTTTAGTACTTTTAAAATCATATTCATCACTCTCACTAGTACCCTTAAAATTCTCTCTTAGAGAAAAATCTTCATCATATTCATCATTGCCTTTTCTCACTTGGGGGAAACTCTTTATAATTATCATTAGTACCTCTCTTGGACAAAATTATTCATCAACCTCATTAGAGCCTTTAAAATCTTTGATTGGAGGAAATTCTTCATCATCTTCTTCAATGGAGCCTTTCAATATCAACTACATTTTTTTATTAACATTTCAATTATACAACTAATTAATCAATTTTAAGAAAATGGGGTTTTCAAATAAAATAATTTAGAATTAAAACAAAAATCAAGGGCATTAAAATAATTTAGAATTATATTCTTTGTGGGGCAGAGGTTCCATGTTGGGCATTTCGCTTCCCCCATTCCAACGGGGAATCGCGCTAAAGGCATTCGATGGGGTGGAGGGGTGATGCCAATGATGCTGGGAATCACCCTTTTCCCATTCCAACAAGAAAACCTACTGCAAGCACCCTTCAGGGTAGAGGTGCAATGTCTAGGATTGCCCTTTTTCCCCACAAACAATATATCTGCTACTTTAAAAAAAAAATTATTCTATGTTTCCAATGTTTTTTTTTTTTACTTTTTTTTTTTTTTTAAATTTTGCAAATAATTAAGTTATGTGTTTTTTTGGTTTTTGTTTTATAAGTTTTTATTTTTATTTTTATAATTTTAATGTTTTTTATATTTATTTTGTTTTTAAAATTGTATAATAATTTTTAAGTTTGTTTGATTTCTTTTTTTTAATTGAGTTTCTAAACATTTTTATAATAATAATAATAATAATTATTTTTAATTATCGTTGTCTTAATCTTCTTTTGATTATGATTATAAATTTGAATTTTAAAATTCAAACTTTCGGGATCATTATTTTAATACAATACAAGTAGAAACTTATAATTTTAATATTTCATTTAGGAAATTGGCATCACTAAAGTTATCCATGAATATATTTGGATCAAGATCTATAATCATGGCAATAAAACTCTAAGTGGAGCATCAATGAATGATAGCCAACAAAATGCTAATACTTTTGTTCAAGGTCCATCAACAAATCTGTCAAAAGCAATGGAAAATGTTAGAGAATGGAAATTTGCATTAGAGGAAAGAAAAATGGATCTTTTTTAATATCTCAAAGACAAATAAAACAACAATGTAGAATAAATATATTTGTATTGTGCTGAGTTTGAACATGTAGAAGTAAATTATTAGATAACCATTCAATGGACATATATATGTTTCATACCAATGTACTTCAATTGTTGTAAGATCTTCATTTACTTTAATGAAATTTATAACTTCACAACCCATAATGGATAACCATGTGGATCTCCGATTGTCAACACTACAATCTTGCAACCATATTTGATATCTTATATAGAACCTTTATAAATGTCTTCAATGGCTTCATGTTGTGCAGATGATCTTTTAGAACCAATATAAAATTCTCTTTCCTCTACCCTTGAAGAATCGATAAGACCTTGAGATTCTTCTTTTCCAACAATGTTTCTTTCCTCATATTCATTTTGGGAGTCTTCAAAAATGATTCACTATTTCTTGAGCTTGAAATTATGTTACTTTGGTCATTGAAAAAGGACTCCCACCAAACAAAATCAACAACATCAAAGTACTCATGTGTATCTTCAATAGATTTTTTAATTTCTTTCAAGCATTTAGAATAATATACATCTATATTATGCCTTTGTGAATTATAGATTTCCACAACTAATTGATCTTGAATGAACTTCAAAAGTGCTAAAATTGATGAAGGTCCCCATTCTGCAATAGTTGAATACATCTTGTCCCATATAAGTGTTTTCCAATCAATATATACATAATTGATATTGAAGGCTAATGTCATTAAGTTTTTCAATTCACTTTTCTTCACCATGTGATCCTAGAATAAATTATTCACATATTAACATTTTCTTTCGATGTGTGAAAAATAGGTTCTAGAATGTATGATTTTTTAAAACATTCAATTAATGATGGTGGGCTCCCAACATTATTCCTCTTCAATGTTTAAAAAATGATTGAAAATTTGATCAATACGACTATGAGTATGCCCAACAAAAAGGAAACAACCAATGCTTACCATTTGAAAAATTCCCAATTCAACAAACATGCTTTGATATCTTAATGCAATTTGATTTGTGTTTTCAAGGTCACTGTTGTCTAATTGTATATACACAACTTGAGGAAGATTATAAGACCAATGTACTAGCACATGATGAATTATGGTGATGGTAATATTTGCTTAATTATGAATATGTGGAGTTGTGAAGTAAACCATTGGACACATTTTTCCATTAGAAACCATACAACCAACCAAATGAAATTGAATAAATTATCCTCCTATAATTTTTTTGCTGTGCAGAAAAAATGTGGTAGAAGTGTTTTATTTTGGCCCATACCCCATTTATCAAACCCAAATATTTATTTAGAGCATCATAACACTTCTTTTGATGTTTGAACAAACTTTTGATTTCACTTGATTGTTGATTGTGATGCTCCTGAAGTTATTTTTACAATGGAATCTACACAAAACCTAAAAACAAAATATTGATGATATATTTTAATGATTGATAACTATCTAATTATAACAAATAATTTTGTAATTGTAATAGATTTTCTGGATTGATCTCCATATATATTTATATCCTGATGATGAACCTCAGTTGATGGTTCGAAACGTCATTCTAAATGAACATGAATGGGATCAATTCGGAAAATATATTACAAACCAACAATCCCAAATCTCAAATAAGAAATTTTGTAATTACATACCTCCTTGATTATTCCTTGTTTTTAAGAGAAGCACATGTATTGCAAACTTCCATCCTTGAATTCTTAGGAATACATATATTGTTGAATTTTTTCTTCCACATCCTTATAAAATATGCACATGTAATGAAATTACCATTTCCTTCAACACATTCAACATATCTTTATATAAGTTGTAGATTTCTCATCTCGAGAAATTATATATATATATATATAGTCTCTTTATCTAACATACACTCTCCATGTTTGTAAAAGAAATCATGTATCCATGATAATTTAGTGTTTGCTAATGGACCACTATCTCATATATGATGTAATTCTAAATAAAATGTCAGATCATATCTAACATACACTCTCCATGTTTGTAAAAGAAATCATGTATCCATGATAATTTAGTGTTTGCTAATGGCTCACTATCTCATATATGATGTAATTCTAAATAAAATGTCAGATCCTTTTCTAATCTTTTTCTAATTCTTAGTAGACAAAGATTACCAATTGAGTGAAACTCTTTGAAAACCTTTCTATAAAGAGACATTTTCCCAATGCGATAGTCATAAATTGTCTTTTTATATATCATGCACCCCATTAAATATGAATTTTGCATGATTTTATTCATTGACAAATATATCTTCCTTCTCTCTAGGGAATACACGAAGTCTATACCTTTTAAGCAACCATTTTGACAACATTCACTTCAAATCAAATCAATAATGAAATTTTATCTCACGAGAAATTATTTTCTATACTTTGTATAACTAAGATGATTTGGATATAAAAAGGTCTAGTCCTAGTCCTAGTCCTAAATACAATATTTATTTGCAATGTCTCCATCATTTCATCATCCCCACTACAATGAATTTCCTTATCACTAGGAGGAATATTATCCTCACTATAATCATATTTAACATCGTCAAGAGATCCAATAAGAGGATTCCAACTATCTTAAATTTCTATACATAACAACGTAGACCATGAACTTCATTTCTAGGCCCATCATCAACTTCACTGGTAATCTCATTGATGAGAGGAATATGAAATGTAGTATAAAAATGAATACCATCCACATCATTGATATTGGATCCACCATGAAAGTATTCACTTGAAGGAAAATAATCATCATCCTCAACACTAATAGTTTCATTCAATTGTTCTCTAAGAGGAATTACTTGATCATCAACAACATGATCACCAATGTCTTTAATATCCTTGATTGAGAAAAAAAATCATCATCAACCCCACTAATGCCATTAGATTCTCCACTAAGAATAAGTATCCACCCTCATCATAATCATATTTAGCTCTTTTCAAATCATCTTCATCACTCTCATTAGTACCCTTAAAATCCTCTCTTGGAGAAAAATATCTAAATTCTTCATCATCTTCATTGGAGACTTTCTATTTTATTGTTGGAGGAAAATCTTCATAATCCTCATCAATCCCTTGAAAATTTCTACTTGAAAGAAAATCTCCATCATCTTCATTCGATCCTTTATTTTTATTGTCGGAGAAAAATCTTCAACATTATTAATAATGCCACTTTCTTTCTCCTTTACGTTAATACTATCACTAGAATTTCCATTGTCACTTCCATTAAATCATAAGTTGGAGGAAAATTATCATCACAATCATTTAAATTGTTATTGAAATCTTAATTGGAGCAAGATTTTGAGTATTTTCCTTATCACTGACATTATCATTAAACAATTGAGAATAATGATCACCACCATATTCTTCCTCCTCTAAAGTGTCTTCAAAGTCTTTAAATTTAAGGCTTTCTTGATCAATATTCTCAATATCATTGCTTGTATTATGATCAAACTCTTAAGTAGGTGAAAAATAAGGCTCTTTATTCACAATAGAGGCATTCCCACAATATTCACCAATACCGATAAAACAGGTGCACAAATAAGATGTTTGTGTTGCAAAAATAGAAAATTCAATATAAGATGAATCCATGACTTAATGCTTACTCTCCCAATGACAATATTATAACTCATAGAATGAAAATTTCCCTCCAAAATTCCCTTTCCACCATAACTTTCTCTCGAAATTCTCCACCCAAACTTTTCCCTAATTCTCTTTAATTCTCTTCAATATCTTCCATACAAAATTAAATAAAATATTTATTTTATTTATCTATAATTTATTAAATAATTTTTTTTAAAAATTTTTATTTATCTCACATTTACTAAAAATGATTTATATAATCTTCTCGATACATTCTTCTTTTATATTTTTCATATCACAATATTATTTAAAAAAAAATTGTAGAGCATTGTTAAAAAGTTTGGAACAAATTATGAAGAAGTTTTATGCAAGGAAGCATTTAATAGGAAGCTTTTTCTTTAAAAAAAGATTAGTATTTTTTGAATTTTTTACCATTTAAAAATTTAGTTATATTGAATTTTTTATATGTTGGGTAGATAAATCATTTTTTTTTTAACTTAAATTTTTTATTTGGAATTTAAAATATTTTGGAGATGGAGAGTGCAAGCTTCTGTGATCCATAACATTTTAAATATAAACCTTCCGGGAAATCACATAATATATTTTGGAACCGACGCGTTTCGAACTACCAACTGTAATTCATCACCAGGATAATGAAGATTCGCTGATCTAACTTGCATATTTAAACTAAGAAGTGAGAAGCAATGGTCAAAACCCCAAAGAGTTAAAAACGGTTGAAAATTATAAAATGATAAAAAATATAACTAACCATATTTAAAATTAAAAACGGTCAAAAATAAAACCATCAACAGTAAAAAATATATTCAAGTCAAAGTCATAAATTATAAAAAATAAATAAAATAATAGAATAAAATCAATAAATAAAATAAATAAGTAAATATATATGAAAGAATAAAATTAGAAACAAGAATAAAGAAGAAGAATGACTAAATCATAACAATAAAAATAAAGCTAAAAATTAAAAGACCCACTAAAAAGTAAAATAAAAACCACAGAATTCAAGTCAAAGTCAAAAACGAAAACTAAATAATTTATAAATAAATAAAATAAAACAAATAATTAAATAAATACATGAATGAATAAAAACATTTTATAAAAATTAAATTAAAATAACATAAAATAAAATAAAAATAGATTATTTGTATTTTATTTTAATAAATAAATTAACATACATAGACCAAAATATAAATAAAATAGAAAATAAAATAAACAAAATAATAATAAAAATAAAATAAAAAGACTAAATTAAAACAATAAAAATAAAACTAAAAATTAAAAGACCAAATAAAAACCAAAGAATTCAAGTCAAAGTCAAAGTGAAAAACTAAAACTAAATAATTAATTAATAAAATAAAATCAAAAAATAAAATAAATAATTAATTAAAAAATAAAAATAAATAAATAAATAAAATAAATAAATAAATAAATAAATAAATACCAAAAACATAAAAACACAAAGAAAAGGACTAATACAAGGAGTGAAGAGATGGAATCCAACAACTGCTCACTTTCCATCCATCATCCCTGTTCAACGTGCGGGACCTCTTCTCAATCTCAATCGCCTCCCTAAATTTTCGGTGATGGAAATGGTCAATTCTAGCAAGGATTCTAGCGTCCTCCATACAAATGTGATGCTTCGTCTTTTTTGTATGCTCGGCTAATGCAGAGGACTTGGTTCTACCATGCTTAATATCTGCAGCATGCTCCTGGAACCTTTTATTACTCGATCGACCAGTTTCACCAATGTAGGGAGTCCCACAAGAGCAAGGGATCAAATAAACACCTTTCCCGCTTTTTGGGTCCAATTGGTCTTTAACCGATTTAAGGGAGCTCCGAATGGTGTTTAAAGGTTTAAAAGAAGAAGAGATCTTATTCCTCCTTAAAATTCGAGCAATCTTGTCAGTAGTACCTTGAATAAAAGGTAAATGAACTTTACCAACAACATCAACATTAATCTTATTCATTCTAGGACCTTTGCTCGCATTCCTGAAAGCCTTCAAACCCTGAATTCTACTATGACCGTTTTCTTCAAAGAATTTAAGGAGATGGGCTTTCTCTTCATCTAAATGATCATTATCCGAAATTCTAAGAGCTCTTGTAGCTAAAGTATTCAAAACTCCAAGTTTCTGAGCAGGAAAATGATGCGAACCAGAATCAAGATACTACTCCGTGTGCATCTCTATACGAACATTCCCATCAGGGAAGCAGTAGAGGTTATCAGGTGTATTACTGATCTTGATACTACTAATTTGGTGGAAATTTTCCTCACTTCTACCTTTTTTAGTTTTGAAGGAGAATTTTATGAGCAAACCTGTGGTGTTGCCATGGGTTCCCCGTTCTCGCCAGTGGTAGCAAACCTTTTTATGGAAGATTTTGAATCTAAAGCTTTGGTGACTGCTCCTTTAAAACCCAAGGTATGGAAGCGGTTTGTTGATGACACTTTCATCAATTGGTCTCATGGTCGTCCTGAATTAGAGGCTTTCCATCGGCATTTGAATAGTCAATCTGACTCTATCAAGTTCACGATGGAAATTGAAACTAATGGGAACCTTCCTTTCCTTGATGTTCTCATCTCTAGAAACATTAATGGCTCATTCTCGCACCGTGTTTTTCGGAAAAAGACGCACACAGAGCAGTATCTTCATTCTGGTTCGCATCATTTTCCTACTCAAAAACTTGGAGTTTTGAATACTTTAGCTACAAGAGCTCTTAGAATTTCAGATAATGATCATTTAGATGAAGAGAAAGCCCATCTCCTTAAAGTCTTTGAAGAAAACGGTTATAGTAGAAGTCAGGGTTTGAAGGCTTTCAGGAATGCGAGCAAAGGTCCTAGAATGATTAAGATTAATGTTGACACTGTTGGTAAAGTTCATTTACCTTTTATTCAAGGTACTAATGACAAGATTGCTCGAATTTTAAGGAGGGATAAGATCTCTTCTTCTTTTAAACCTTTAAACACCATTCGGGGCTCCCTTAAATCAGTTAAAGACCAATTGGACCCAAAAAGCGGGAAAGGTGTTTATTTGATCCCTTGCTCTTGTGGGACTCCCTACATTGGTGAAACTGGTCGATCGATTAATAAAAGGTTCCAGGAGCATGCTGCAGATATTAAGCATGGTAGAACCAAGTCCTCTGCATTAGCCGAGCATGCCGAAAAGACGAAGCATCACATTTGTATGGAGGACGCTAGAATCCTTGCTAGAATTGACCATTTCCATCACCGAAAATTTAGGGAGGCGATTGAGATTGAGAAGAGGTCTCGCATGTTGAACAGGGATGATGGATGGAAAGTGAGCAGTTGTTGGATTCCATCTCTTCACTCCTTGTAGCAGTCCTTTTCTTTGTGTTTTTATGTTTTTGGTATTTATTTATTTATTTTAATTATTATTATTATTATTATTATTATTTTGAATTTATTTTATTAATTAATTATTTAGTTTTAGTTTTTGACTTTGACTTAAATTCTTTGGTTTTTATTTGGTCTTTTAATTTTTAGTTTTATTTTTATTGTTATGATTTAGTCTTTTTATTTTATTTTTATTATTATTTTGTTTATTTTATTTTTCTATTTTATTTTGGTCTATGTATGTTAATTTATTTATTAAAATAAAATACAAATAATCTATTTTTATTTTATTTTATGTTAATTTAATTTATTTTTTATAAAAAATTTTTATTCATTCATGTATTTATTTAATTATTTGTTTTATTTTATTTATTTATAAATTATTTAGTTTTAGTTTTTGACTTTGACTTCTGTGGTTTTTATTTTACCTTTTAGTGGGTCTTTTAATTTTTAGTTTTATTTTTATTGTTATGATTTAGTCCTTATTCTCCTTTTTTCTTGTTTCTAATTTTATTCTTTCATATATATATATATATATTTATTTATTTTATTTATTGATTTTATTCTATTATTATTATTATTATTATTATTTAATTAATTTATGACTTTGACTTAAATATATTTTTTACTGTTGATGTTTTTTATTTTATTTTATTTTTATAAGATGGTTAGTTATATTTTTATTATTTTATAATTTTCGACCATTTTTAACTCTTTGGGGTTTTGACCGTTGCTTCTCTCTTCTTAGTTTAAATATGCAAGTTAGATCAGCCAATCTTCATTATCCTGATGATGAACTATAGTTGGTAGTTCGAAACGCGTCTGTTCCAAAATATATTATGTGATTTCCCAGAAGATTTATATTTAAAATATTTTGGAGAATAAATTTTTATAATATTTAAAAAATATATAATTTAAATTATTTTATTTAAAATTTAAAATATTTTGGAAAAATATTTTTTATAATATTTAAAGAAGAAAAACAATTAAAACGAATTTTAATTTCTGAGAATTAATTTTTATAATATTTAAAAAATATATAATTTAAATTATTTTATTTAAAATTTAAAATATTTTGGAAAAATATTTTTTATAATATTTAAAGAAGAAAAACAATTAAAACAATTTTTAATTTATTTAAATAAAAGAAAACAAAAATCTAGGTAAAAAATTAAAAATAATTAAGCTTCAAAATTATTTGTAAAATTTAATTTAATTTTTTCTTTTTTTCTTTTTTTAATTTAAATTTATCATTAAATAAATTAATAATTAATAAATACAATTTGAAAATTTAAAAAATTTAATTATATCTTTTAAAAATTTGAAAATTCTTAAATATATACCAACAAAATTAACAAAAATGTTAAAAAATAAAAATAACTTCACATATTTAAATAATAATAAAATAAACTAATTATTATTTACAGAAACCGGATTATCCACAGTATCATAAAACAAGTAAACGACGCTTTCAATTTAACGAACCCCCCTCCTCTCTCCCATCTTCAAATGATAAAATGACGAAGGCTGAAGAAGATGACTAAGAGGTATACATAAGAAAGGCTAATGATGAGAGCAAGAGGAGCCAACAATAAAATCATTCTAATTAATAAATAATTTTTTGAAAAATAATTTATCTTCTTAAGCTTCATTATTATAATGTCATTTTAAATGATAAATTTTCTAAAGGTTTTAATAAGTATTCAAATTTTTTAATAATTGGGCCCTTAATTTTATCATTTATATTTCTTAAATGAATTAATTCTAATTTAAAATAAAACCCCAAAAATAAATTCAAATCTATTATGCATTTAATATCTAAAGTCTAAAAAATAATAATAATGTAACTAGGTTTTATTAATGTGAGAAATTTTTTAAACTAATATGACATGATTTTTAATATTAAAAATATACTTAACTATATGTTACTACATGAATTTTAATCAATTCTCATTAATTAAACCCTAATAAATTTTAGGTTTAATTAATGAGATTTGATTATAATTCATGTAGTAACATATAGTTAAGTATATATTTTTAATATTGCAAATCATGTCATATTAGTTTTAAAAATTTCCTCACATTAATAAAACTTAGACATTATTATTATTTTTAGACTTTAGATATTTAATTCATGATAGATTTGAATTTATTTTAGGGTTTTATTTTAGAATTAGAATTAATTCATTTAAGAATACAAATGATAAAATTAAAATTTAATTATTAAAATTTTTTAAATACTTATTAAAACCTTTCAAAAAATTATCATTTAAAATGACATTATAATAATGAGCTTAAGAAAAATAGAAATTAATTTTTGAATTTTATTTATTTATTAATTAGAATGATTTATTGTCGGGTCCTCTTATCATCATCATTAGCCTTCACTATTTTTAGCTTTTGCGACCTTCTTTCAACCTTCATTCATTTCTTGTCCTGAAGATGGATCCCCGTTGGGATTCGAAATGTCGACACTTGTTTTATGATACTGTGGATAATCCGGTTTCTGCAAATAACAACAACCACAGGAGTTTGAGAACCATTAAACTAATTATTATTTTTAGATAAAAAATATTAAAATTAAAAAATCAAAATATTGTTTTTGGGTGGAAGAATGATGTTGTGCATTTCCTTCTCCTATGGGAGACCCATTGCACAGGCCAACAAGGTGAAGGGGCGATGCTAATGATGTTGGGCATTGCCCTAATCCAACTAGAAACCCTACTCATAATACTCAATGAAGTAGAAGAGTGATGAGTATCACCCTTTCACCCCAAAAAACAATATAATGGCACTTATGTATATGTGTGTTTAATGTTTGTTTTTAATAATTAATTAATTAAATTTTTTTTTTTTTTTTTTTTTTTATTATTATTATTATAAAGAATTAAGTTATTTATTATTATTATTAATTTTTTTGTTTGTCAATTTGTTTGTGATCCTTCAACAAGTTTGATCTGTGGTTTGAGTAGCTGCGACCCAGGGGCATCTTATCTATCAAAGTCACTCGAGGATCGCACCTAGCCTCGACCGCACCAGCCTTTTTACTGGCTGGAGCTTATAGCATGTCTCCTCCCCCTAGCGCAGTGCACAACCACCCCCGGTGAGGTTTGATCCTGGGTCGCCTTGGTGACGAGGCCCATCCTCAACCGACTGTGCTAGCGAGACTTGACTATTTATTTTTATTATTATTGCTCTTTATAGTTTTAATTTTTTAATAGTTTTTTTAATGTATGTGTGTGTGTGTGTGTGTGTGTGTTATATATATAGAGTTTTTTAAGTTGTGTGATTCTCGAGACGACTGCATCTTTAACCTTTAGCTTTAGAAACCACGACTCAAGGGCTTGTAAGACATCAAAAAAATCACCTTGGGATTGCACCTGACCTGAGCCACACTAGCCCTTAACATGGTTAGATTTTTTCCCATGGAGTTTCGAGCTGGTGACATTCACATCACGTAGTGCCTTAACAATACAATCCATCACCATCTATCCTATGCTCCATGGGAAAAAAATTACATATAATAATATATATATATATATATATATATTTTTAAATTAAATTTTTAACATTGAGTTTCTAAATACATTTATAACTAACAAAAATAAAAAATAATTATCATTGTTTTAAAACCTTCTTTGTAATGACCCATTCCAAGTTATAAGAAAAATAATATTAATGTGCATACGATGTATGCATATGGTAGCTACACATGCATAGATCGCATAAACCACACTAGTATACATACCTACTAGTATTGAGAATATCTAAGTTAGGGTAACAAATTGAATATCACAATGCATTTTATCTCGCCGAGATATAATGAAATATCAAGCTAGATACTTAACACGTATACCGCTCTTATATGCGTATGTGTGGTAGAGCATTATATATATATATATATATATATATATATATATATATATATATATATATATATATTATACAAATTATATGTGAGTGGACAAATAAAATAATAATAATAATATAATTTAATTAAAATTATAAAGTTAATTTAATTAAGTTAAAAACAAAAATAATAAAATTAATCTTAAAATAATTAATTAAAGTCAATATTTACTTAAATGACTATAATATCTACATAAATGACAATAATATTTCCATAAATGACTTAGTCAATATCTACATAAATGCCTATAATATCTACATAAATGAGAGGAGGTGGAGGAAAGTTATATAAAGAGTGGAATATGAAGGAGAGGAGGAGGCTTTTCTTTGCTAATTCTGCACTATTGTCTAAGGAAATAGTGAGGGTTATAAATTGTTCTGAAGGGAAGACTAACTGTTCTTGGAATTCTGGGCACGGGGGCAGAAGAGGTATCTTCTGGGTCTAGGATTGTTTCCTAGATTGGTTGGGAGGAAAAGATTGTTTCGGTAACCTGTCCGCTGCATCCACAAGGAGAACCACAACCTAATAAATCATTAGTTTTGTTCCAGGTATTCTTCTATGCATAAATTGGTTACTTTTGTAAGCTTAAATTTACTGCCAATCTCCATTTATTTGAATTTATGTTTAAATCTATATATAGAAAAGTTCAGAAAAGGAATTGATGGTTTAGGGGCTTTACACATGGTATCGGAGCATTAATTTTTCAACCCTTTGGGACCTTACAGGCTCTAATTCTTAAAGTAATCAAAGCTTCTAGCTGTTGATATCATCCGAAAACGTTTTAATTCTCTAAGTTGTTACTGCTGGAATATGTATATCAAAATTCAGTGTCCCCTCTATTTCTGAAAGTAATCAAAGCTTCTAGCTATTGATATTATCCGAAAACGCTTTAATTCTCTGAGTTGTTACTACTAGAATATGTATATCTAAATTCAGTGTCCCCGCTATTTCTGAAAGTAATCAAAGCTTCTAGCAGTTGATATTATTTGAAGCCATCTGCACTGTAAGAAGAATACACTTGTTCATTGTTGTCCAAGCTTTTTAGTGTGGGTTATTTTATTCTAAATTAAATGTCCGTCATATATATGGTTGTTAAAGGTTCTCCGGAATACTTGTGTGGTTCTACGCACGTGTCATTTTAAATTAAGTAAATCTGTAATGCATATATACTTCGGCTATTTGATGGGATTCATCAAAACCATACGTTAAACTCAGAAATTTTGTTGAAAAGTCGGGGTACCTCCTGGGGGCATCCTATACCCCAATCCGATGATTCATTAAATCCATTATACCTATTTGTAATCCACTGCTCATTTTATCTCATAAGTCCAAGTCCAGAACCTTCAGTTCTTGCTCAGTTATTAATTCTCAGCAAGGGTCATGTGAAAGCCTGACGTCCCTGCCTACTGAGGGAATTGCAGGGATCTCTGTCGAGTCAACATATTTAAAGTTTAGACGTCGATGCCAGCAATCTGTTTATTTTATTTTATTTTTTATTTTTATTTTAAATTTCTAACTTTCCAAGATCTACTACATGTACATCCAGAACCCTATCCGTAAGGGAAATGAGAAATCTTGGATATTTTGGCACAAGAACAACTCTAAAAAAAAATAAAAAAATATTTCGATTAGCAACTCGGGCTCGTCCAAATTTATAATTGACAAAGTTAGCATCAGCCTCTTTCTGGAAACTAGCAATAAATAAATAAATAAATTTTGATTAGCAACTCGAGCTCATCCAAATTTAGAATTGACAAAGTTAGTATTAGCCTCTTTCTGGCAACTAGCTCTTCTATGATCGCTATTTTACCCTTGCAGTCTACAACTTTTAGAGCAGAAACTAGACGGTGCATCACCCAAATCCTAGCCTGAGTTGGGTACTTTTGAAATACACATAGACATGAACATCTTTTGATGGCTTTCAAATTGTGTGCATGGGTCGTCCTCCTCCAAGAATGTCCCATACCTTCACTATATTACCTCCTGCGGTGGCCAGCAATCCTACGGATATAAAAAAATAATAATAAAAATAAAACATCTTCCAGTGGCACTAGTGGTTTCTCGCTTAAATTGCGTGTAATCGGTTTTTAAGCGCGCAAGTCCCATAGCCGCATCGTGTGATCATATGAACCTCAGAGTTCATAAATTAACATTCGATCGACCGCAGACCACAAATAACATAGTCTTGATGCCCAGATGATTTAGTACACCAACTGCTATTTCAGCCTCGTGAAAAAATAAAATAAAATAAAGATGGAGGATTCACATGCACAAACTATAGTAAAAAACTAACCTAATTTTAGAGGGAAACTTAAAACCTTGTTTCGAGCAAATTCTCAACATCTACTATGAGTGACTGACAACTGGATTTAATTATAGTCAACGCTTTAAATTGAGGTTGTAGTTAACGTAAAGCCTGTAAATACATGTTAATTAAATTAATATATTTTGTTTATTAAATTAATATATATGCTTTAAATTGAGATACTTGTTAAAGTTGGGTTCAGTTCATCATTAAACTCTTTATGCATTTTGAGAATATATATATATATAATCAATGCTACTTTTGCATCTAAATGTAAACATTGGACACTCATATTGGAACTTTAGTGAGCCTAGTTTAGTCTTAAAGTATATTATTTAAATGATAAAGGTAGATAAGTCATCCATGGATGTCCTCAAGAAGAGTTTTGTCTCTTTCATTAGGTGCTCTACTAAATTCATTATAAATATAAATATATATTTATCATTTTACTATAAGGGATTCATTTATTATTATATTATTATTTAAAAAGAAGAAGAAGAAGAACAAAGAAAGATCTAATTAGAAGGATTCTATAGGAAAGGAAAGTTAATGGTTATTATAAATGTATTGTAATATATGACTTGTTAATGGAAAAGCTAATAAATATATGAATACAGAGCTATAAATCAGAAATTAAGAATATAAGGATAATGAAAATATAACTCCTTCAGTAACTACATTTAGGACAAAAATTTTAGGTAAATATTATGAAATACATCATTATCTATTGAGAACCTTGCATTTCACTAAAGAATTATTATGCATAGCATATCCTGCATAGGACAAGGAGGTCGCGTGGTCACCCTCCTTGACCTTGGTACTAGTAAGACCTACCTGCAGGTAAAATATCAAAAGAACTATACCTGTATGCAAGCTCAATTTTACGAAAATCATATTTAGTTAGTCAAAAAAAAAAAAATTACGCAATTCTCATAAATTGATTATGTATCCAGGAAAAGCCACAATGGTAATAACGTACCGAAGGCGGCAATGCCATCGAGATGCATAGCCATCTCTAACACCTTTGCCATTGTCGTCGCCAACACCATCACCATCGCCACCACCTAGATCGTCATCAGTACCAGTTGCTCCAACACTCGATCTAACCACTGTAATGCGCCCATTAGAAGCCATTCTGGAAACATTAAAAAGGTCGTAGCCGGCCAGTAGAGAGATAGTTTGGATAGAGAAAGTAATGGCGGAAGGAGATGTCGCAAACATGCTCTATTGATTGAAGCCTTGGAGCCCTTATATTTCTTGGTTTCACTCATATCGATTAGACCTTCTTTCCTCCTTTTTATCCATGGGTTAGAGCCCAACCATAAACTTGTATATAATGATATGGACAAAAATCTTCTCACTAATGCCTAGTTATATTGTTACAGTAATTTGGGAACCCCTATTATATTGATCATGAGGGTCTTGCAGGGTTAGGTTAGTGTTCCATATTCCTGCTCCGGGATCTCTTTCCGAAGTTGTCCCACTGTCTTCCATTCTTCTTCTGGTATTTTTTGCCTCTCACTCTTATTAGTTTAGTGTATGTCTTTCTTCTATTTGACCCTTGTTGGTTTATTTGGGATTAGATATGTTCTCATCGGTTCTTTTCATCCTCTTCCTACATCATCCATACCTATATCCTTTGTAAGGTTTGATATGGTTTCTTTTCACCCAACCTTCTAGTTAATTTTAGAAATGGAATGTCCTTAGTCAATATGTATTAACTCGACTAATGCATGTGAGATCTTCCATAATTTCTAATTCAGTTGATTCAAAATCATCTAGTTTATTCAATTTGCAAGGGCCTAACCATCCATAGTGAAGTTTTTCGATATTCTATTTCTTTCTACTATCATATAGGAGAACCAATTTACCTTCTGTAAACTCATGCTTCTTCAATCTACTGTCACGATCTATTTTCAGTTCAGTAATTACATATAATAAAGTAACTAGATAGAAAAGACAGACACAACTCCGTTTCTTACCTACTAGATCCCCTCTCTTTTGATGCAACTCCCCTCTAAGAAGGTAAGTAAGTGCTAATCTAAATGCATATATTATATATGTAATTATGCTGCTTGCCTTATTAATTGGCTCGTCTTTCACAAACGTGTAGAAAGGAGACAAACCAACCCTACCTTGAGCAAGCTCTCTACGACCCTTGACTTTCGGATGAAGGTGCTCAAGGCAAAAAAGGCGCAGGGAATTAGGGAATGCATTGATTTATCTAAATAAAAATGTGAGTTCTCGAACCGGATGGACCATACCTGTCGGACCTCAGATAAATGAGGGTTTGATATAGTTGTCGTAAGGCCTAAAGACCATAAGGGAGAGGACGAAAAGCATGGCTCGACTTACAGGAGAGGAAAAACCACAATTATCTGAGAAGCTTTTCTAATTCATGGACCAACTGGCATGTCTTTTGGGTTCGGTTAGACCAGAACAAACTGGCAAGGCATCGATTTACCTATTGAAAAATGTGATTTCATAAATCTTTTACACCATAATATGGAAGGAACCTAGAAAATGGAAAATCACGCCAATACATGCATACCTCCCATATTTTCTATACGTAATTACCGTGGGAAACCTCGACTCTTGTACCCTACCTCGGGTGGATCAAACACTTAGGAACTCAACGTACTTCTTAGGTCGGGCGAGTTATTGAATTTTTTACCTTCCTAACCTGTATTAACCAAGCTATTTGACGAAATACAAACTCGAGTTTGGGAACCTATATGAATCATACTTGTTAGAACTCGTACAAACCCACTTCGTGCCTTTATCAAATACGTGTTTAGAAAAGGCCTTTTGGATCAACCAGAACCACCCGACCTAGGCACCCCCAACCTAGTAGGTGCCTTCATACGGAGCCCGGAATAAGGCACGGAGTTAACAGGCACGAAAGCGAGCTTTAGAGAATAGACCTTATATTTTATTTTGTATTCTTGCTTGGGAAACCCAATGAAACCTTTAGGAGTTGATTCTTCCCCCACAATTCCCCCTTTTTAGGATTATATGGATGGGACTATCTCACCTTGAAGATTTTATTCTCCGTTGCGCACCTCAACTTGAGGATTATATTCCTTATACGCCCAACCCTTTAGGATTATATGGGACAAGACTATTATATTCAACCCTCTTACAAAAGATATAGTCTTGAGACCCCGCCTCATCTTTAGACAATGGAATATTCTAAATAATTGATGTTCCTCAACTTTTGGATTATCTTATTGCTGCACACCTCACCCTTTGGATCTTATTATTTCCCAATAAGAGGCAGTAGTGATGAAGCGATTAATTCAAGTGGTACTAGGTGGAAGGCAAACACTAGTTATTGCAGGTGGGAAGGTCTATGTCCTTGCAGTAGGCTTTAAGGGATGAATATGATTGGAAAGGCTCCTCGGTGGGAACAATAGGTCATAGATACCCAGCTAGAAGGTCATATTCGTACCCAGTAGTATCCTCAAGAAAGTGTGATTACCAAGCTTGTGAATGCGGTCAGGCGATCCAACCGAAAGCTCTATGGAAAGCAAACAGAAAGGGCTAAAAGTGTGGGGCCGCATAGGTTCAGTAAGTCTTCAAATTGGTGAAGCAGGCAAATGAATATAAGGCATAAGCTGAAAGGTAGGTAGGTCTATGCACTTCTAATTGATGAATCATATTGGCTCCTCTTAAATCCAATTCATAGTGAGTGGTACCTATAAGAATTCACAAGGGAAGGTAAGGTAGGGTAAAGGTGAACTATCCTACCTAGTTCCTATCCGAAAAGTATTTATGGCAGAATAGGTGAGTAAGTAAGTATATCCTAGCGATGCTGCCATATTTATGAAAATTTCTCTGGCTAGGTTCCCTTCCCTAAGTCCTAATGAAGCAAGGCACGGTGTGGAGGATCAATCAGTAAGTTGGGTGAGGTATTTCTTATTCTGGTTGGTAAAGTGGGTGGGTGCCCGACTGTGAACAGTAAAAAGGGTAAAGGGAGGCCGATGAGTCAAGGTTATAAGCTTAAGGAAGCCCACCTATCCAATCATAGATAGGGTCTGGTTGTTGTTCCTAAATCCAATAAGTTTTGACGATCCAACAATAAAATCTAAAATACTGGGTGCTATAGGTCCAACTTCCTTTCATCCTTTCCGTCTTGAAAGGTAATATGAATGCCAAGCACGTCAAATAAATAATAATAACTAAGTTTCGTAAGTAAAGATAAGTATGTAGCAGGATCCACTAAGCGATTAATTCAAGTGGTATAGGTATAAGGCGGGTCTATTTATTTAGGTGGTTAACTATCAACAGGTTGGTATCAGGCATAAGTTGAAAGGCAGGTAAGTCTTTATCAGCAGTGGGTTCAGATTCCTCTCCCATTGGTCGAGTCATGCTTAAGCATTCTCTCCTTTATTGAGAGCCTGCTTGCACATTCTGAAGTATGGGATCCTCGGAACAAGGGTTCATAGCGATACCCATAATAATTTATAAGGGAAGGCAAGGCACGGAGTGGGTGAATATCCTAGTGCCTATCCAACAAGGTATTCCTCTGGCTGAATCGGTTAGTAAGGTATAAAGCACTCCCTCCCTCCATCATTAACTGTAGCGTATCCGGGCGCTAGCCCGGGCTGTAAGCCTATAACTTTCCTAAATAAAAGAGACTCTAAATTACGTATATAAAAGCTAATAACTAAAACTGTGTGTCTAAGAAGGGGGTATGAAGTAATGGTGTAATGTTATGGTGGGGTGTAAGAAAGGTAAGGATGAGGTTGTTGGATGATCCTGTTCTTAGAAGGGTTAATAGAAGTGTCGACTCACTAAGTGATTCATTCAGTAAGCGGTATAAGGCTACCAGGTATAATTCTATAGGTGGGTAGGTTGTATGGAATTCAGTAAAGGTAAGATAGGGTAAAAGGTAAATAGTCAGAGTGCCATATCTCCTAATATTCATTAAGAAAGTATGGTATCTCCTGGAAATGTAGTAAGAAGGCTCGTAAAACAATGCTCTCTCTATGTTGAAGTCCTTCCATTCAATCCCAAATAGTACTATAAATGATTTGGATCTCTTTGGTAGCTCTCCTCGAGCGTGCACATGCATTTTGGCCTTCAACAATGAGAGGAGGTACCTTGTCCATGAGCTCTTGCAAGTTTTGGGCACCATGGTTGTGCCAAGTGTCCAACTCTTCCTACAAAGAGAGTGTCTACTGCCCTAGCATCCTCCTTATCTTCAGCTGCCCTTCTAACACACCATGCCCAGATTTCTTCATAGGACATCTCATTTACATCATGCTGGCGTCCCATGTCCTTCATTACTTCTTCCTTGAGTCCCCTTAGCAATAGGGCTCTCAACATATATTTATCTAGTTGAAGACCCTGTGCTTTGCTTGATTGAAATGCACCAGACTTGAAACCATGCACTAGGCCATACAAAAGAAGATCCCCCCCCCTCCTTACGAGGTGAAACGCAAATGGGGAGGGTAAAGTGACTTGCTCCATGATCGAAACTCGACTGGCTTCCTCATCTTGAAAGCTAAAGGTGCTTTCATCCCCTTGGTTCAATCATAGCTGCAATAGAATGGAAGAATTGGTTACGACATAGTTGGTTACGGCAACTCTAGGCATGATCTAGGCAACTACGATGCTAGATATATCGTCGATGATCTGGGAAACGGTAGTGTGCAAACCCACACCTCGGCAAGCAAGTGAAATTCTCTCTCCTAGATTCATTGAACAATAAAAGAAGGATTAATAGAGAGTGCTCTCCGCCCTTGGGATGAAGAACTATGTGTAGCGGGATCTATAGTGCCAGAATGGATGGAGGGAGGGATGTAGATCAACAAACAAATAGTTGCCCGTTGCACTGCAGTTAGTATAGCCCCGCTGCACTGGTGGCCCTGATTGAGTATTGAGGCGGCGATAGAGCTTCAGGATTTATGAGAGAAGGTATTGGCCATTATCATTAAGATTGAGCCATTACCATCATCAACGGATTGAACCAATAAGGTTCATTGAACAACAGATGAAACTCATAAGGATTGGAATCTATATTCTCTAGTCGTAGCAGATTGATTTCAAGTTGAAGGGCATTCTTAAGGATTAAGGCATTAAGGATTGTAGGCAAGCCCATTGATTGATTGGAAATTCTGAAACTATAGATTCTCGTAGGGAGCCTCCACTAAGTTCTAGTGGAGAGTTCTTAGTTCCACTAGATGGACCGCCCGGAAACACCAGAAACAACATGCAAGCACGAGGCTTCATCACTTTTAGGTGGGGAAACACCATTAAAAAAACCAATTTGCGTACCAGATTCTCACTATCTTAGTTCGGTTAACGTCTGTCCATCTCACGCCCACTTCCAATGGGAAATCCAATAATAGGATAAGTATTCCTCGATCTCCTCCACCCTTGCCCACCTTTAAATTATTTTCCGAGGGAAGGTCATATCGCTTGGCCTTTGCCGACTGAAACACTTTTGTATCTCTAGATGGGCGATATCTCTGGCAGGTGTTAGTCTTTGCCATAAGGCACCTTCCTCCCCGGTGCTCGGAGACAGGGAGCCTATAGGTAAAATCTGTCCGGGTAACTGGTGGTCAGGGTGCACTTTGCAAGCCAGCCATCCCCCCTGGGATGGATGAGTACCGATTGATCCAACACAAGCATCAAGCTTCCCATTTATATCGCCACTCTAGTGAGCTCCTCAGGATCGAGGGGAAATAATATTTATATCGCCTCTTCGAATCAAGATAAATTTCCTCTATTTATTTAAGCTCGTAAAAATGATTATAGATGGAGAAGGGGCCATTGAATCGAAATGAAAAAGCAGGTGGAACACGAGCAGAAAGTCTCGGCTTATCAGTGGGTCAGTAACAACGTTACTTGGTTACTGGATCGGGTATCTACTTAAAGACTTGCCATCTGAGATTTTCTAGAAACCCTCCAACTTTCTGATTTCCCTGCAATTTGGATGGCCATATGTATGATGGTAACGACTTGTGGGAGACATGGCCGCTCATTCCAAGGTAGCCGTAGGGGTATCGTGGCTAGATCAAATCCGTTCATTCATTGCACGATGTTTCGTTGGAAGGAAGGGTTGCACGAGGTTTAGTTGGAAGGCCAATACTTGTATCCGATAGGAACTATTTCCCGGTAGATCCGTGGTTTCGATAGTCGGTGATTGGTGTTCGGAGTTGGTTACTTAGTAAGTAATTAATTCGATTTGTCCAGCTAAAAGAAACTTGACAGAAATAACACCGGCTGAGAGGATAACCTTACCTCTCTATTTTTAGCTCGATAAGACCACCTTTCAGGACCTCACCTTCGCAGAGCTCTTTGAGGAGCCAGCCAGATGATCATGAGAAAGAAAAGACATGGGGGGCGGGGGAGGGGGGGTATAGGTTTGGTTTAAGGGATTTATTCTTGGAATTCATGGATCCCTGGGCCTTAAACTTAGACATGATAACACCAATGAGGGTGCAAGGTTATTAGATGGAAAGAACTTAGACATGGAACAATTTATGGGTGCATGCAACGGCCTCTTCGAGGGAAACTATTTGGAAGGGTATGTTACGTACAAAACAAATCAATTTTTTTTTCTTCCAGATGAGGCGTAGAGCCTCTAAATCCCTATAAAGGCAATTTTCAATATCAAAAAATCGGAAATGAAAAGGGTTTCCATCATATGTTCCTACCGAAGACCTCCAACTTAAACATTTCACCTCGACCCTAGAATTTTAAACCCTTGACCCTCAACCACTCACTTGCTAATATGGAACTGGACTTTAGGCACAAAAGAGAAGAGAAAAGAGGTGGTCTCTTATCTGCTTGTCGTTTACGCTGCTGGCCAGTAGATGTTGCCAAAGAAATAAAGGGCTCAGATTATTTGGTCGGACTACTGGAGTTGAAGGAATAAAATAAACACGAGTCGGCATAACTTCAGGATACGCTCGCTCGACTCTAGGAAATTATTTGCCAAGGATTCGCTCGACTTCGTCATCCCTAAACTTTGCCTTTACTCCGAGTATGAGAGAGTTATATTTCTGGGGGATCCAGGCTTCAATCTACATCTATACACATTAGGCAGGTTTTCTGGAAACAATATCCAATCACCTATACACTTTATGCCCTCGCCCTTCCTTACACGCCTTACCCAATTCATTAGGACCCAATCCACTTTCACACCGCTCAATCCACATTACTCATTCAGTACACTTCACTCAAATACGCACCAACCAATAACATCGACAGAAAGAAAGGGGTGCACCAGCACTTCTTTTTTCACTTGATGGAGGGAGGGGCATGGATTGATTGAGAACTGATTAGGATCTTATGATGAGGCTGACTGGCATATCAGAGCAGCAAGAGGGTACTAATTAGTCTTACGAGATTAAAGTGTTCCCACCAAGCAAGCAATCAGGTTGGATACTAGCAAGAAATAGATTGACTTTGGGCCATCAGAAAACAATAGATTAATGAAGGGCGACAATAAATAGGTTGGGGGCCATCCATAGGTTGGTTTAACAAAGAAGGTACATCCATAAATAATTGGGGGTTGGTTGGTTGAACGAAGAAGGGGCATCGCTAGATCAGTGAAAAGGAATGAAGTCAAGAAGGAAATACCCCAGCGTTTCCACCTCAAGATAGAAAGCCAAGTTCCTATCATACGAAAATATCCACAAACTCACCTATTCTAGCCAAGTTACCACCAGAGTAGCGATATATTATATTTCTTTATATATTAATCGATGGCCTACCCGGTTCGGCGGGGCAGGCACCACGATTATATGGATGCCTAGATAATACCGTCATTACCCAACAATATATGCCTGGTCGATAGTCCACCAGTACCAGGATAGAGGTTTAATGCTACCACTAGCTAATATCCAAGGAGAAGTGTGTGAGCTGCCGCTAGCCGAACACGGGAGAGAGCATCGTTGATACACTGGGGGAGAACATAATCGTAGATGCTGAAAGGGAGAGAGCCGCTAATTTATCAGTCAATCCACTCGATCCAGGTGGAGATGCCAAGTCATAGCTTGATGGGATTGGATACTCTAATTGAATTATTGGATGGCCTAATCCGATGGGCTACGTAGATGATCCAATCGTTTGGCTAATACACAGGGAAAGGGCCTAAATGAAAGAAAGGACCTACTAACAGGGGCACGAGCTACTCTATAGGAAGGGCTAATCACAGATAGGGAGAGCCTAATCACAGGTGGCTAATCACAGGGGCAGGGTTCAAGGGGTTAGATTGGTTCGATGGTGGATATTCAATTTGATGTTCATTTGATGTTCAATTCAATAGCAAGGGACGAATCCACCACATGGAGTGGACAAGTCGATGGGAACTTAGCTTTCACTTGACCTGTCACTTGGACTCGCATATCTACATTTCGCTTGTCCATTTGAGGTGATCCCCTTAACCGGTAGGAATTTTCCATAGCCAAAAAAAGGAGCGAAGAAGTTACGCATCTCAACCTGAATACAGACATTCATTCATTAGAGACCTGAATACGGACATTCATTCATTGGAGCCATGTTCACAGGTGATAGAATCCCTGATTGGTTTGACCCAAGCAAGAAGTGAGCTGGAAGAAGTGATTTATATACTTACACCTTGGAAGTAAGGAGGGTTTAACAAAAAGAAATGGATATGGCATTGGCAAGGGCAGATAATACAAGCTCCACATAGCGAAACACAATTTCTCAATGCTTTACCATAAACACCTGTAGAAGATAAGACATCAGGACACTTCCAAGTAACCATACATATTGCCATTCTTGATACCCCTTCTCCAAGAGTTTATTAGTTTCCATTATTATGGACTTAGAAAAAGGCAGTCTCTCCGTATGGCCTTACTCCAAAGGTAGTAATTCCCCACAATAGAATACCCGGTCTTTGGCACCGATATTTGGCAATATAATCCCACGAGGCAAGAAGTTAGGACTTATGATAGGAAAGAAAACCCTCTCTCATTTGTTTTGCCTATGACAATCTCCTCTTTTTGGGGGATGATGAGTATCATCTCATGACATTTCCCTATAGATTGGGAAGGGAGGAGAATAAGCCAATATACATCCAATCCAACGGGGTTTATTACTCTCCTAAATGATCCGATAGGGAATCAACAAGGAGAATACAAAGTAATGTTAAATTCCCATATCTAGTTTGTTGTGTGGGATGGATCTACCCCCAATAGATTTCACAACCTTTACAAAGTAATGTTCAATTCCCATATCTCGTTTGTTGTGTGGGATGGACCTACCCAATAAATTTCACAACCTTTTCTATTTGGTGTTTTGCCGTAATTACAACCTCATTTCGAGTAGTTCAATAAAAATACATACTCATCATCTAAGCACATAAATGGATTTATTATTTCTGGAGCATGCCATTTTTGGAACCAATCACAATACTGCATATTTATATATAAAAAATTAAATTATTGGTTCTAATTTAAAATTTTCATTTATATAAAGGAATTTTATATTTCTTAATTTTATTTGAAAATCAATTCAATGCAGTTATAAATATTATTATTTAATTATTAGAAAATAATTATTATTTATAATTAATATATTGGTTCACAATAGAATATTTACTTTTAAAGATTTTATCATTTAAAAAAAAACATGGATCAAAGAAAAACATAAAATATTTTGGATTATGATATTATCACTCATCTAATTTCCATAATAACAAAGATATAAAATTATTAATAAATTTGATAGAAAATTATTATTAATAATTTTTAATTTTTTAATTTATTAAAATTTGTGCTTAACATCACATAAATCCCAATATTATATAAAGTTATATGTTGATACTCGCGGAGCAAGAAAGCGTTTGCTTTTACGAAGCCAGTTCTGCTCGTAGGCCCAAAGGTAGCCTGCCTGTAAATTACAAGAGTGACTGGAGTGGAATAAATACATCAATTTGTTTGGTCTTAAAGTCAAAAGCAGTGGAGACTAATTTATTTTTTAATTGTGAACAACAAACACACATAAAAAGTAGAGCAGTTGTAAAGTATTATGGTACTTGTGTCATCCATTCCGGTGATAAAGAATATAGCAACATAGCTAAATGCCATGAAATCAACCTTACCGATAAATAATAAATAAATAATCCATAAATAAAAATCCCCAAAAGTCTTCTTCCAATTGAATACAGAGGACTATTTGATAGTACTTTTGATAGATGATATTTTATTGTATTAGGTAGGTTATAAATATTAAAAATTTAGGAAGGGTGATTGATGTATTTTTAATGATGTGATTATTTTGAAAGATATTTTCATTTGAAATATGGATCACAAAAGTCTAAAATCTGATTAGCTCAAATGTTATTATTGAATATTATACCTTAGAACATACTTATTAAACATTTTTTTTTTTTTTTTGGGGTAAAATCAAATAATTTTAATTACAGTGTAATTTATTTAGTTTAAATATTTTTTAGAATTTAAATATTATATTTTAATATAATATTTTTGTTGGATTAGGTTAATTGAATAAATATATATATATATATATATATATCAAAGAAAGAAATCAACTTTCTTTAGACTGTGTGATAGTTGTTGGCACCAAGCCCTAATCCACCTTAAGATTCATAGCATGGAGCTAGTATAAAAATGCTCATTGTGTCAATAGGAGGGATTTGAACTTGGGTGAGGAAGATAATAACCATTTTGCCTAAACACCAAAGATAACTCAATTAACATAAAAATATATAATTTATTATGAAAATTTGTTAATTTTGATAAATATTATATATATATTTTTGGTTAAAATATACCATTTGTTTTAAATTTGTCTAATTTAACTTAAAAACAAATAATACTAAAATTCATCATATATAACTTTGGTATTTGCTTATAAGCCATGGCCAATTTGATTAAAAAAATCAGAATAAAACTTAAGTAAAATATGAAGGTTTGCCTCTCCTAAACAAATCATTAGAAATTGTGCGAAGTATGAGGGTTTACCATTCAACTTCTCACAACTTAACGAATACCCAAACATGGTTTGTTTCCATGGAATTGTGTTTTAATAAACACTTTATACATATTTGAATTTTTTTATATTATTTTAGGGATTAATTAAGTAAAATAGGTCATTAAATTATAATTATGAGTATTATTTTTAATTAAAATTTTTAATGATTTTGAATAATTTATATTGTACTTCTTTCTTTTTTTGTTTTTTTTTAGCATGAAAAACGCTTGTATATATTAATGTACCAGCACAAAGTTCCAATAGTGTTGCAAAATATTTCTGACAAATATACAACATCAATGATAAAATCATAACATCATGAATTAAACCCATTACAGTTCATTATTCCATATATCTATCGACTTTGTTTCCTTCATGTACTGATTAAGCTATTGGCACGTCCACAGATTATGCAACCAATAACACCCGTCTTTCCTTATATTGTTTTCAATCCTTTATAGCTGGAAAGGGCGCCGCCAAGGTAGCCTTCCCCTTCTTCATGTACAGTTGTCTGAAATATCTGATAAAGTCTAAACTGTCCACCCTTACATGTAAAAAACCAAAAATGCATATGTGCTCGCCATACTCGGTAGCACAAAAACTCAGTCCTCTGCCAATGGACTCCTTCGCATCTATGTGATTTCGCTTACATCCTCCTTGCACTAAAGGCAGTGTAAAACATCAGAAAAAAAACAAAAAACCACATTCCGGCACTTACTCAGTAAAATATTACAATTCCACTTGTCCCAACCCTTTCTGCTTCAAATAATTCACATCAGATTTCCCCAAAAGACCCCTCCAGGCCCTTTTTAGACAATTGATCTGCTATAGAGTTCTTCTCTTGACAAATATGAGTGAATGAAATGCTGGAGAAAGTACTGGCCAAATCTGAGATACGTTCAATCCATGAAGTTAAATTTAGGGGGGCCATCCGATTTCTATGATTTAGAAAATCAATTAACACTTTTGAATCCCCAAAGATACATATGGTGTCAATGTATAAGTGTTGGGTAAACCATAGAAGACCCTAGAATGCCAACATCTCAGCCCTGGTATTCGATCCCAGTCCACCATACCTGTGTAGTTTATAATGGCAAGTAGGGGAGATCATCAATCAAATTCCGTAGCCACATCTACCATTCTGTGTCGCCCTCTCAAAGAACCCTGCAGGAAATTTAATCTCATGAGGTTGCATTCTGATTGATAGATCTTTGGGTGGTTTGAGTTGAAATTTCATACCATCCCAACTTTTAATAATATGAGATACAATCCATGTCAGAGTAATGGATTTATCATCAAAGATTTTTTGATTCCTTCTTTTCCATATATACCAATGATATATTAGTGGGATGATAATAAAACCTCTACCTTTTTCCAGCCACCATTTGGTACACTCTTTAACTTATATATAAGGTAATGCCCATAAAAATGAAAAACTGAAATTAATAATAGCTAAATAAATTGTATAACATTAGTCATCACTTCTAAGAATTCCATCCTATAACGAGGAACCTTGCACACTTAAATTTGTTACACAAGTAATATGTTAAAATACAATTTAAAAATTTTAAACAAAATTTTAAAATTTACGTTTATATAGAATAATTTAATAAACATTCTTAGTTCAAACTATAATGAAACTTTAATCATACTTATTTCAACAAAATTTTTATTAAATTGATAATGAAAAAAACACCTTATTATTATAACATTAATTTATAATTAGCTTATAATAATATTTCATATTCAATATGATAATTAAAAAAATAATTTTTTATTAGATGTTAATAATGAATAATAAATACTAAAACAATATTAAATAACTTATTATAAATAAAAAAAATCAAAGGAGATATAAATGCACCTTGCACTTATTAATGATGATAGATAATAACTATTATACTAGCAATTGCACCGAGAGGTGCAAAGGAACGCCAAAAGGTGAGCCGAGAATGTGTAAGGAAACTATATTCTTGTTCTACATGTCAGGGTACATCATCAATGTCACCTTATGGGGTGCAAAATGCTACACTTAAGGGGAAACCTCAGGAAGCACTCTAGTCGAGTCCCTTTTTTTGATATTATTTAATAAAAATTGGTGCATCCCCTATCATTTTACCACCTTTTTTATGGTCAAAAGATGGGCTAGCCTGGAAAAGAAAAGATTTCATATCTTCATAAAAAAATATAAATGGAAAGACCATCATTTTCTAGATTTGACTAGGTGGAAAATTTGAAACATTGCCTTGAAAATAGGATGGACATCTCTACAAATTCTCAATGCATGTTATTCAAAGGGAAGATGCTACAAGAATCCTTTAAGATGAAATATTACTAAATCTCATGGAGCTCTACCATTATTCTAAGCCTGACGCTACATGATAGAGCTTCGAGTTTCAGAAATACCAGTGGTTTTGAGGCTACATGTCCTAGTGGTTTTTCCTCATTCAAGGATGCAGTGAAAGGGAAGGTTCACAACATAGTAGACCAACCCTAATTCAACTTGGGACCCTACATCGTAGAACAAATGGAACTTTTACCAGATATGGAGGTTAATCTTCCAAAGTTGTAATATGCAAGTTCAATGGTTTTTGGCCTAGAGATGACACTTTACACTAGTGGGTATTTTCTTCCTGGACCCAAATTGTGACATCTATTTATGTTCAAAATGATTCTTTATTGTTCAATTTGATACATAGAAAGATCTGGAGAATGTCTTGAATTATGTGTCGTAGTTTTAGGTAGATATGGGCTCTTCATCACCCGATGCTTCCTAGATTTTGGTGCCAAAAATATGGTGGTCTCAACCATGTCAGTATGGGTGAGATTACCAAATATCCCCCTCCCTTTGGGGCACCACAAGGTCCTAGAGAAAATTGGAAACATGTTAGGAAAAATAAAAAATTTCATGATGAGAAATTTTACTAGTGTAAATTTCTTTAAAAAAATACATTACATTACATAAGGCCTTACATAATGTTTTAGAACATCGCTACCATACTGGGTTCTAGAGTGTCTCTCAGTGCAATAAGTTGGGTAATTGAAAAAGAAAGTTTTTCTATCTCAATTTCAATAGTATTAAAATTATCCTAGAATTTAAGTGATGATAAATTAGAGATTTTCATCCGTAAGCGCAAAAAATTATTGACAATGTAGAACGATTTTTGTGTTATAATAATTAAACCTAATAATATTGGAGAGCAAGAGAGACTTGAGGTATGGTGTTTACTACAAGAGTTCGAGCTAAATATTTAAATGGTTTATGATTTATGATTTATACTTTCCTTTTAATATAATCGATACGGAAAGATGAAAAAACTAATAAGGGTGACAATAAGAATAGAAGTTCAGAAAATAGTTTAAGATTGATCACAAGAATTAAGAGAATGTCTCAGTCCATCATTGGTATGGCTTGTGCCACAACCATGAAGTCTCGTCCCAACACCATAGAATGATCATCCATGTCAATGACTCTTAGGTCTATCTTTCCAAAGAGATTAAGTTGCCTTTCGACTTAGGAAGCTATGGGTAGCTCCTGTGTCTATCAAAGCAGAGAAATTTTTCCCATGTACGGTTGTAGACACGAATCTCAAGTCCAAGGAACTTTCATCATCATTCCTTCTCCTTGTCTTGCGCCTTACTTCCGCAATCTTCTTCAACATTTCCTCTTCCAATATGTCTTTCGAACTAGCCCTTGGCTTAACAGTCCTTTTCACATATCTCTTCTCATGAAGCTCCATAGAACAATCCGATCTTGGGTCTGCTTGAATTGGATCAAGCTCTTTCCTTTTCGAATTCTGTCTAATTGCTCTAATGTCTTGACTTTAGCCTGCAACGTGGTGCTTCTTTCCTTCAAGTGAGCCCTTTCCATAAAGAGTTCTTGAAGTCATTGTTCACCTTGTCGTATCTCCATGTCAAGCTTTTCAATTTCAGCAATTTGTCCAGATAGTCCATCCTTGGAATTTCTTGGGTGAAAAACCAAGTAGGTTGAACCAACTTTGGTCTAGTGCATTGGAATTCATTAAAGAATTGGTCATTGGCGCTGCTTCAAGCTATGAGTGAGCATCGTCACCAACCTACATTGAAAATTTTACACTCCCTAGGGTGAATGATACTTTAAATTGATTGAAAGTCTAAGACTTTCTAATTTTTCCAAATGCCAAATGATCTTACAAAGTTAGTATTTATAATATCCTAGTAGGTCATTCGGTGACAACTTTTACCGGAAACTTGAAACAACTTTGGCATGTGATATTTAATTTGTTGAATGTTTTTGTTGGATAGTTGAATTATAATTGGCATGACATGTGAAGTTTTTAAAAATCGAGTTTTGGATGGTTTCAATCTACATTTTGCATGTGATATTTAATGAAATTTAAATGTTTAATGTTTTAATGTTGCACAATATATAATCAAAAGGGTTTTAAAACTTAAAGTTTTGGATGGTTTCAATCTACAACTTAAAGTTTTGGATGGTTTCAACCTACATTTGCACATATGGTAAATTGAAATTATGTTACTTGGATTAATAGTGTTCATTGATTTTAGTGTAAGCGCAAAAAATTATTGACAATGTAGAACGATTTTTGTGTTATAATAATTAAACCTAATAATATTGGAGAGCAAGAGAGATAAGGTATGGTGTTTACTACAAGAGTTCGAGAAGGTCATTCGGTGACAACTTTTACTGGAAACTTGAAACAAAGAGAATCTATCTTTGGCTAGGACATCATGTAAGATGCTCGACATAAACAGAAAAATTGTACTTAAAAGCCGAGATTCGGGCAAGTGGGGACAACCACTTGTTATCTCGTCCCTTGGAGGCTAGGCCATATGGGGACCGAATCTGACTTTACAAAATAAAGTGAAATAATTTGTACCATATGGTCGGAGAACATATACAAGAACAATTAATTTATCCAATATTGGATATATATATATATCGTATATATATATATATATATATATATATATATATATATATATATATATATATATATATATATATATATATATATCCAATACATATATAACATTTTTAATCAATGCACATGTATAGAAAAACTACTTTCAGTTGATACTAGAGCACGTGCTTGTACCCAAACAATTTGTAACATGTGGAAACCACAAATAACATAAGCAACTCAATTTTTAGTTGAGTACTGGAAGTTCTAAAACATATTTAATCCAAAGATAATAAATTGTTGGACACTTCACTCAAAAAAATTCTAATGGAATTCCATCTTCAATAATCCGCTCATGATCGGATTTTGACATTTTCCATTTCTTAATTTTTGATTTTTTCTTTGATTGAACTTCTATCAACTTTATGCGTGCTGCATTTAAAACTTAAAGTTTTGGATCGTTTCAACCTACATTTGCACATATGGTAAATTGAAATTATGTTACTTTGTAATAAGACAATCCCCATTGATTTCATTGTATATGTTGATTTCTAATTTGATATAATTGCATGTATGGTGGTACATTACTTTTAAAGACATTGGATTAATAGTGTTCATTGATTTTAGTGTAAGCGCAAAAAATTATTGACAATGTAGAACGATTTTTGTGTTATAATAATTAAACCTAATAATATTGGAGAGCAAGAGAGATAAGGTATGGTGTTTACTACAAGAGTTCGAGCAAGTCATTCGGTGACAACTTTTACTGGAAACTTGAAACAAAGAGAATCTATCTTTGGCTAGGACATCATGTAAGATGCCTGACATAAACAGTTAAATTGTACTTGAAAGCTGAGATTCGGGCAAGTGGGGACAACCACTTGTTATCTCGTCCCTTGGAGGCTAGGCCATATGGGGACCGAATCTGACCTTACAAAATAAAGTGAAATAATTTGTACCATATGGTCGAAAAACATATACAAGAACAATTAATATACAAGAACAATTAATTTCATTCTAGAATATCTATATATATATATATATATATATATATATATATATATATATATATATCCAATACATATAACATTTTTAATCAATGCACATGTATAGAAAAACTACTTTTAGTTGATACTAGAGCACGTGCTTGTACCCAAACAATTTGTAACATGTGCAAACCACAAATAACATAAGCAGCTCAATTTTTAGTTGAGTACTGGAAGTTCTAAAACATATTTAATCCAAAGATAATAAATTGTTGGACACTTCACTTAAAAAAATTCTAATGGAATTCCATCCTCAATAATCCGTTCATGATCGGATTTTGACATTTTCCATTTCTTAATTTTTTATTTTTTCTTTGATTGAACTTCTATCAACTTTATGTGTGCTGCACACACCAAGTGACTATACTGACAACTTATGGAATCAGGTTCATAGTCTTCAAAGTAAACAAAGTCTCCACTTTGACGAGTTTGTTTGAAAAAGTAACCTTTCAGTATAATAGACCCTTTGTCATACTAAAATCCATGATCATTATAGTCTTGTAATAATTTCATTTTTTGTTCAGTGCAACGCATCAAATAATACTTCACATTTTCATCGTTGTCAATAGGTGCAATTACAGCAAAAACATCTCCTGCACAATAAAATAAATTTAACAGTTAATTATGCATATTTAAATTTATTT